>JACM01004254.1:0-23998 GCA_000787095.1 Periophthalmodon schlosseri
ATGTGATTTTTTTTTTCTCATTTTGTCCAAGTTTTCATCAAGTGTACCTATGATGAAAATTACAGGCATCTCTCATCTTTTTAAATGGGAGAACTTGCACAATTGGTGGATGACTAAATATCCACTGTATTTGCCATATGGGTCTTTGTATTATCCAGTATATACACACATACACACAGATGTTGAAATTTGGGATGTTTAGGGTACTTTCTATCTGGACCTTCCAAACTAGTTGAGCATAATAATTTTATAATTAATAATAATTATTTCACTATGCAGTTCACAATTTAAACCTCTGGGAGGCGCCTTGTACAAGTCAGACAGCCGACAGGATTTTTTTTTCCCACACAATACTCACTTTGCTTACTAGAGGGCTCTCCAGGACAAAGAAAACATACTGCCTTGTGAGGAACTGCATAGCTGTATGTCTATGGAGGCCTGTATGTCTGAAGGGCAGCTGAATGTTGTCGACATATGTATTACAGTAAAAAGGTTGTGGGTTAATACTGTCCGTGTAACATTTCTAGTCAATCCCTGTACCTTGTTTTGTTTGTTTGTTTTCATCTATTGAGGTAAATAACAAAGTTGGAAATTGCTCTGAACTGATAGTTATCATCGCTTAAAACCAACTGAAGAAAGTCATGTGATATTTTCTTCATGATGACTTTATGGTACTGTATTGGTAAATAGTGGAACTAGTAGTACTGTAACATTTGCAGCAGCAGTAATACTTACATTACTATAGCTTGCTCTTTAATTATTGCAAAGCTTTCCAGATTTTCTCTTCATTTTCATAGAGTAATAATTCTTATCTATTTATTTTAAAATGGTTGTATTCATTTCAAATATTGATCATAGAGATTGTGCCTTGTGGCTTAGTGTAAAGCTTTGACAGCATGGGTTTTAGTTTCCAGTTTACAGGAGACATTTTGAGCACTTTCACTACTCATAATTTTTCTTTACTCTGAAGCCCACGAAGAGGACCACAGGAAGAGTAGTTGTCAATTTGATAACAGCTAATCAGGATAAACATGGAGTCTGTTATGTGTTATGTAAGTGTTAAGACATATTATTAAGTGTTGTAAAGTGCTTTTATGCATTTGTCAACTCTACTTAAAATTCTTATTATGAATGGACAGAATTATGATTTGAATACAGACAGCAAAGGTGTTATTGCACATTGTAATCTTTTGCAGCATTGGTCCTTTTTTCTACCACTAAAACAAAAAGTATCCAGCTTTTAAAAATGGGGAACTGCAATACAAAGGTGCTTAATAAAATGAGTCCATCGATCCAAAATCAACCAAGTAGTAGCCTATATATTTCCTTGCATGTCGTTGCATCTTGGTTTTCAAAAGCATCAGTTGCAGCAGAAGTCCAGACAGAGGGAAAAAAAATAAGCCCAAATTGCAAATCACCACAGATGAAAAATAATCCCAGTCATGTATTATGTGCAAAGCCTTTGGTTGTTAGGTTTTATTGTCCACAAGGGTCTCTGGTGCATCTCCTGTTGCCATTGGTGTAAAAAGACTGTAGTAGTTGTAGTCTGTCTTTATTATATACCTTCTGCTGTCAAAATTAGATTAGAGGATTGTGAGGTTCTGCACAGGAGGTCTGTAATTAACTCTTAATCTAGATCAGTGAAGTCCGGACAAAACCTGCTAATCCCAATCAAAGGATTTCACTTCCGAAGCTATAAGTACATTATTTAAATGTAGTGAAGGAAGCAAATCAAATCTGTAATCTCAAAGGGAATTAAGAAAGCATTAATTACATGGACCAGCCTTAAAGAGCAATGCAATTTTATAAGACCAGAAAATGCTTGCATCTATTTGTCTACCATACCGAGTCTCCCAGAGCTAACATAGGCTACTCTATATCTAATTACAATCAAGATGGTGTGCATACGTCATAGGCAGTTCATAGAATAGCTCACCCAAAGGTGTGACTTTCTTGATTGGATTACTTTTATGTTGCTTGGCTGTGAGAAGGCAAAGCTTACTGTCACCTTAGGCGCAGATACCATGATCCTCCTTAAGCTTTACAAACCCTGCACCCAATCCAAATCGAAAACTATCTCCATTCTGACTGTTAACTATAAAAGTAGTAAACTATCAATACAATACTATGTCTGTGAAATTGACATTTCTTATGGAAATGAAAACGCATTAAATACAACAGGACCTCACACTACCTGGGCAAATTTAATTTGATTTTCTTCTCAATATTCATGGGTTTCAGGCAAATGATTCCTTCCTGATTATAAGGATATTGTGAGAAAATACAGAGGATCTCTATTTTAACTATACATCCTGAAGATTAGTGCCATAGTGACTTTAGTGCCATAGTAACAAGAAACCACATGCATTATGGACAATATATTGTTTGCATTTCCTTAAGTGTAGCAAGGTTATTGCACACAGAAAAGTATGTATAAGTGACACACTGTATAGAAGCTTGTTAAGATAAATAATCTTATTTTAAAAGTAAAAGAGCAGGGTTATCAAACTAATGTGACTATAAGATATCTCTTCTCAAAGGCTGCAATGGGGAAAAAGCCGAGAATATAACTGTTAAAGTTGGGACTTGAACTCACAATGGTGCATATGTGCTTTTTATTTTATTTTAATTAATTTATTTATTTATTTGATTGGGACAATGCATGCTAATAAAGAGACATGATACAACATGAATGTAAACACACCGGATTATAGCCAAAGGCTAATTTCCATCCGTTGTCCCAAGGTGCTGAAGCTCTACCAATGAGCCACTGCACAACTGCTCAATGGACCTCACTGTTAACATTTTATTGATTTATTTAAAGGCAAATGTATTTCCTAATGTTGATGGCTGACAACACATCACTGAAGAAGTTTGATTTGTAAAAAAACAACAACAACAAAAAAATAGATTCACTTTTATTTTCAGCTCTGAGTACAAACTGTCTCTTAATAAAGCAAAACTTGTTTTTGTATTTATTATAATATTGATTTTTGTATTATTTTTATAGCTCCCTATATAGCTCCCAATTTAATATAATGCAAGTTGCCTGACATGTATAAGTGACTATTTACTTTTATTTACTTATTTATTTGATTTATTAATTTTATTTTACAGTTTCTGTCTGAAACAATGAACAATTTGATGTTAGCCTAGAATTAAGAAAGACATGCTCCCTGTGACCCTAGACTTAGTGACCGGCCTCTTTCTAAAGTAAATAATTAGTCTTACGTGAGTGACCCGTTTCCTCTTAGCCAATTCACTAATCTCATAGTGCGGATAAAACTGAGAGTATATAACAACAGACACCTCAGGCAGAGCTTAGACACCTCCAGGTTCACACCGCAGCTGACTAGAGCCAACTTAGACGACCAAAGATGGGCTGGGAAGGAGGCTACGAGCCAAATGGCACAGAGGGAAAAAACTTCTACATCCCCTTTTCCAACAGGACAGGGGTTGTCAGGAGTCCTTTTGAATATCCTCAGTATTATATGGTCGACCCCATGACCTACAAGCTGCTGGCATTCTACATGTTCTTCCTCATCTGCACTGGCACCCCCATCAACGGCCTGACTCTGCTGGTCACCTTCCAGAACAAGAAACTGCGACAGCCTCTGAACTACATCCTAGTCAACCTGGCTGTGGCTGGTCTCATCATGTGCGCATTTGGCTTCACCATCACCATCACCTCTGCCATGAACGGCTACTTCATCCTGGGACCTACTGCCTGCGCTGTGGAGGGCTTCATGGCCACACTAGGAGGTAAATAAGACAGGTCTATAGATGCAGTAGAGATTATAATGCCTTTAGTGGATTGGTTCCATAGGTCTCCTTGTCTTTTCTCTGCTCAGGTGAAGTGGCTCTCTGGTCTCTGGTCGTGCTGGCTGTGGAGAGATACATCGTCGTGTGCAAACCCATGGGAAGCTTCAAGTTTAGCGGAACCCACGCTGCTGTTGGAGTCGTCTTCACCTGGATCATGGCTATGGCTTGTGCTGCTCCTCCTCTCTTTGGATGGTCCAGGTAAATGTCAAGCTGAATCAAGCTTCACGGTAATAAGAAAGAAAAAAAAAAAGTCAATAGTTAAATTTTGTCTCCACAGATACCTCCCCGAGGGCATGCAGTGCTCATGCGGACCTGACTACTACACTCTGGCCCCAGGCTTCAACAATGAATCCTACGTCATTTACATGTTTGTGGTGCACTTCTTCATCCCCGTCTTCCTCATCTTCTTCACTTATGGCAGCCTTGTGCTCACTGTGAAAGCTGTAAGTAATAGATTTTATACTATGAATTATATTTTTGATTTTTTCATGTATCACTCAAGATTAATAAAGGTCTTAATGTTTGTGAACTGTAGGCTGCAGCTCAACAGCAGGACTCAGCCTCCACTCAGAAAGCAGAGAAAGAGGTGACCCGCATGTGCTTCCTGATGGTCCTGGGGTTCCTGGTAGCCTGGGTGCCCTATGCCACCTTTGCTGGATGGATCTTCATGAACAAGGGAGCTGCATTCACTGCTATGACTGCTGCTCTCCCCGCCTTCTTTGCCAAGAGCTCAGCCCTGTACAACCCCATTATCTATGTGCTCATGAACAAACAGGTATGTCTTTGTCCATTACAACGGCTCTCCCTTTTTTGTTTAAAGCTTTCATGAATTGAAATATGTTTCTGTTTTCACTTTTCAGTTCCGTAACTGCATGCTCAGTGCAGTTGGTATGGGAGGCATGGTTGATGATGAGACCTCAGTGTCTGCAAGCAAGACAGAAGTGTCCTCTGTCTCTTAAATATCTTTATAACATCAAACCTCTGGACATTTTTAACAATGGCTTTCAGACTGTCAAAGATCCCAGAAGAAAGTCTGTTGCCAAATGGAAAGGGATTTGGAGATTGGAGAGGGAACAACGCAAGAAACTCTTCATCTGTTACCTGTGTAAATGTAAATATTGGCCTGTGTACATGTGCAGTGTAAATGAGACAAAGTATGTGTGAATGAGTCACGACTCAATGTGCAGCTTTGGTGACGACACACAAACTCTACAGTCACACTGTGGATGTGTCATCCCCAGAGCTGTGTGCATGTACTTGTGTGGAGCGCATGTGTCCTGCTGGGCTTCCAGTGTAATTTTTATGTACATTCAATGGAAAAAAATGAAAAAATATTAGGGTCAATAGATAAATCCTGCATGCATTGAAAAGAAACACTGTTGTTTGTCTTTTCATTTTCCTGCTTTATAGTTTTAAAAGGTTTGCACTCACTTAGCCACCTTTTAGATAAAGAGCAATAATATATTACATAGGACTTATGACCTTAATGTACTTAAATTATATGTATTTGATTTGAATCTTCATATAGTCTGAAAACACAAAGAAATAACTCTAAATCTATCACACATGGTTTAAAACTATACTTGAGTGAGGCACACAGAATTAGAACAGGATACTGTCTTAAGAGCAGCACGTCAGTGTTGCTAATCCTTTTCGCAAACAACTTACCATTTAGCGTTTTCAAGACAAACTTTAATTGAATTATTTTAGCATTTTTTAGCAGGTGTTAGAATATTTTTTATGACCCCTCCTGATCACTGTGAATCACTATACATACACACATACATACACACATACAAAACAAACAAATACACCCACTGTAACACAGAATAACCTCTAGAGTTTGAAAGTATGCCAGGTCCAATGCCTAAGTAAAGTAGAAATTAGTAGGCCCCAAGCCTTATATCTACTTTTTATATGGTGACACTGAGGAGCATGTCCTAAAGATCAGATCAGTTTTTTGCAAAAGGAGGTTTATAGGATTATAGTGAGATGCAGTGAGACTGAACAGTTATAATAGGCCTAAGAAATATGATCCGTGGTTGATAACTTGCTGTTTTGCTGGTGTATGGTTGTGTGAAAGCAGTACACAAATCTGATATGCTTCATTTAGTCCTGACCATGGGATTAAGAAGAAAGTACATGTTGTACAGTGCTCCTTACTGTGACACTACTGTGATCCTGTTATAGACAGGAAATGTTATACATAAATAAATTTGATTTATAAAATGAGTAACTTAAAGGTGCTCTAGAGTCCATGTAACTTTTCTAGTGGAGTTATAGAATTTATAGAGCAGATGTTGTGAGGCGAGCCCACTCACAGTAAAAAAAAAAAAAAAAAAGAAAACAATTAAAAACACCTGAATTTCAGTCAATGCAATAAGTTTAATGCAATAATGTTGAGCATGCCAGGCAAAGCCATATTAGCTCAATGGCGAACAGGCGAACCCTCCACCAGAAAAAGTTACACAGTGCACCTTTAAACAACTTATCATGGTGCTGATGACTTCCAAGCATACTTTGAAGACACCTCAAGTGTGAAGGGATATAAAAGCATCAGAATACTTTTTCTCATCAATACAGACTCGAACCATAGATTAGGCACTATAGACTACTGTCTTAGTTTTTACTGATGCAAAATCGCCGCGCATATTTGATCACCATGTAGTACACACACACACACACACACGTACTAATGCACTTAACTTCTGCTCGGTCTGCCTATCCCGTTCATAGGAATTCATCCACAGGTCACAGACAGGCAGGTGGCAGGTGGCTGTTGCCCCCTAGTGAGTTCTACACAAAACTGCCCAGTGTCTTGGCCCCATTTTAGCGAACATGATGTTACAACACGTGCTCCCGGGCAAGTAACAGACAGCTCACAGCCCACAGCTCGCAGCTCAGTTTTACACATAAATATAGGTTAAAGGCTTAAGTAATAATTATATGTAAATGCAGTCGTCTTGAGGAGCTGATAGGCCACCCATGCAATGACGTAACCCTTTATTTCCCGCTGATAACCTGACCTAATTGTCATGCCGTTGGCCCGTCCTCTGTAATTTGCTTCAAAGCGTTTGGCATGGACACCTGCATGTGCTTAGACTCTCTGTCAGGGGCACATAGAAAGCCTCCTTTTGTTCTATTTACCCTTCACATTACAGAGGCTGAATGGAGAGAAAGCTTAACAGCAAACTTACATTTACTCTGATACATTTGAGAGTATTTGAAAATGGACATGATGAGATAATAAATAATAACTTTTCAAAATCATATCATAATAATCATATCATTACAGTACTTTACAGTTTAAAAACAATTTACAGTGACAGTTAAATAATATAGACATTTAAAACAACCAAAGAGCAGTAAAAAAAAAACATTACAAGTACTACCACTAAATTATATATTATATTATATAATAAATTAATCAATATAAATATTACATTTCCTTCAGTAAAACAAAGGCAATTTATTTAAATAAAACACAAAAACAATATAAGCATCTTTTTTTCTTTTTTTTTTTTTTTTTTTTTTTTTTTACAATTTTAGTAAAAGCTTTTTTTTTTTTTTTTTTTTTTTTTTTTTTTTTTACAATTTTAGAATAATACATTTTGACAACACCCTCATATATCCTCTATGTGGGACGTAGTAGGACTATCAAAAAACCAAGCATCAAGTCTGAAGCATGGCTTAACCGCCAGCGTGACACAAGTGGTGACTAAAGTGTGAGCTGGTGTTGTGTTAACTGCCTTAGACAGGATCAAGGATTATCCCGTTGGCCTCTCACACTGTCCCCATAAAAACTAAGAAACTTCTAAATATCAGACATGTATTCACTCAGTATGTGATTTTTAACAAGCACAAGTACTGTTTAAATTTGCAATTACTCAGTTATGATCTAATTAGAACTCAATGATTCCTTTGCATTCCTCCTTTCTTTCATCTATTACTGCTTTCACAATAGCAAACTATAAATCAATTCATTTTTACTCATCCAGGTATGATCATACTCATAAGAATTATTACTAGGCCAACTGGATTTCGACAGTGTGCCATGTGGTCAACAACATCAACAACATCAGAACACATAACGTGGAAAAATACAGCATTCTTACCAAGAACATTATTTCCTTCAAATTGTATGGAGCCATACAATAAATAATAGGGACACATTTCATATATTGTATGGATACTTTGTCCTAATACCATTACCAGAAACCAATTTGTTGAAAATACTAGTTCTACACTGTAAATAATCATATGTTGGCTAAATTACATCTCATTGACAAAAATGACTGGCCCCTTTGTCCTGACCTTACTGTCTCTCTCATGGGCAGCCGGTTTTCCCACATTTGTCTGCGGTAGACTGCACGAGCTCTGGTGTACACTAGACTGCCTCTGCAGCTCTCGGACCTGGGTGTACGGCTCCAGTCGGGGCTGGTTGAAACTGTCATGTCTGAAAGGTTGTGGTCCGAAGTCATCCGGCTGCTCAAAGCTGCTCTCGCTGTACAGCCTCTGCCTCATCTCACTGGCACGTTTCCCAGAGGCGCTCCTGGTCGGATATCTCTGCCCGCTCTTGTACCAGCCCGTCTCTTTGAACACAAACCAAATGTTTCCAGCCCACAGAATGAGATTCACAAAGCCAAAGACCTGCGCACACAAAGAGATATAGAGGTGATGGAGCGATTATACATTTAAATGTAACTTTTTCACAATGATGTAGTATCATCTCTTGGAATGTTTCTTGGAATGTTCCACAGTATGCTTAAACTTTTCTGTTGCGCACTAAATCAACTACATGTATTTTTATCGCTCAAAAATACATTGAAAAACATGCATTCTGACTGTGAGCGGTGTCACCTTTCGCCTGATGGCATCACTTGCTTGTGTGACTATGGGTCATTTGAGTCTAAGAAGGTTAGGATGATTCAATTCAATAGTCTTGATTATTCAAGTCTAAAAGGTACTTTCAATGACATCTGCACTCCAAAAAGGTCAACCTAAATGTAAAGTGCTTCACTTGATTTTTTTTATTTATTTATTTTTTCTCTCAAAATAGTATGTACTGGACAGTGCTAATTAAGTAAAAGAAAGGATGTCATTTGACTGCTGTTTGGTCAAGGCATCTCAAAACTTGTAATATTAAAACCTGATATTGTGACATCACTGAATGGTTTCTTTTAGTTTCTGTATTGCATCATTCTTGGATCTATATGACCTAACAAAAGCATTACTTTAATATCCAAATCTTAATTAGATTACAACTTTATCCCTATTTTTTCTCATCCACAGAGTCTCAGAAGCTCAAATGTAGCTCCATTATTCACCTAAGGTCACAAAACTAATTTAATGTAGTAAGTGGTGATTTGCACATTCATTTGCCTGTGCAAAAAAAAAAAAAAAAAAAAAAAGAGAGAGAAAGATTAAAGGCACAACATTTTTAGTCCAAATAATACATTAAAAACCTGTAATTCAGCTAAATGTTTGGAATGTTTGGATTGGACTGTAGACTGTCTAATACAAAAGAAACTAACCATGGTTTTCAGAATGATGAAAAACAATTAAAACCAAAACATACCACAGAGGTGTTGAGGCGGGCCCAACGTGGCTCCTGTGTGACAGTGCATTTGTTTTCGGGAGCCCTACAGGCTGAGATCAGCCATAACACCTGAGTCGGGTTTGTAGCATTTTTGACGTTAGACAGCGATTTAGCCCAACAGCATGTGCTCACCAGCCACAAGCAGGAGAAGACCACGGTCACCACAAAATCCTTCACAAGAATCAGAGACATCAATAAATAAGGCTTTGACAAGGCAAGGATGGGCGAGACTAGAAATATAAGGGGCAGTACAAGTTAGATGTTTTGGAAATAAAAATCAGAAAGGCTAGATTGTGATAGTTCAGTAAGGTGACTAGACCTATTTACCCGGGACAGTCCCAGTTTGGAGCCCTGAGTCCCCTGTCCCAGTAGATTTATCCAAAGCCAGTGATTTGTCCCAGTTTTATACAAGAAATGGCCCAGGTATTCCTATTTTTGACCAATTTGATCCCCACCAACAGTAAAAGGGGGATATATTGTCATATGTTTAGCTAAAATACAGAAAACCGTGCTTGAAAGTGACCATAAGGCAAAAAAATGCGCCAGTGTCCCTCAAATTACATACTGACACACAAGTGAGTCGAGAATGGACAATGTTATGCGCTGTTTTCACAATTTCATTTACACCAAACATCCTAACCTTGGTATGTCCCAGTTTTAGAGAACCTGGTCACCCTATAGTGTACAATTTGAAAAAATATGTTTGCAGAAGGATACTGAGGTTATCACAATCTAATCACAATTTGAATAGTTGCAATTAACAGATAACAAAGGCTTGAATTATTCATCTGCGACTGCATTTCCTACCTTCATGGGGTCTTTTACATAAACATGTCTTTAGTTAGACAGCAAACATGAGTTTATCATGCTCTCAATTAGTATGGCTGCTTTGAGTTGAGTTGAGTTGAGTTGAATGTTGATTTTAAATGACCGTAAATCTAATAAGTAGACTTGACAGAAGAATTACATTTAGACATTTTTCCATTTTTTGTTTCATGGTGGTGAACGAAAATGTGAAGTTGGTGACATAGAGAGATGTAGAAAAAAAGTTAAGAGAGGCAGATGAAACTATAAGGAAACAGCCAAAATAAACATAAGAAGAGACTGACCACAAGAGGACCGCGGTTGTTCCTCAGGTATGAATTCTGGTAGAAGACGTACACCACCGTTGCCAGGAGCGAGTAGAGAAATGCAAAAACCCCCACCATTACGAAGAACTGGGCCGATACCGACATATCCCCATCCAGGAAGTAGACCTCATGTCTCCTGGCCTCACACAGCGGGGCTCTGAAATGCACCTGCTGCAGTCTGTTAGGAAAAGCAATGGTATCAAAGGTGGATGACAAATCAGGTGTAAAATTTTGAACAAATGTGAAATAGACTACATCTTAATTATTCCTTTTATACAAAATTTGGATTTGAATCAAAATGTAGTATGACTTCTCTGCATATTTACACGTTCTTAAAGTAACATGTTTTATATAGAGGATTGGTATGAGCTCATGCAATTCTTGTTAGCTTAATGTTAAACCAATGGATATTTTAGGACTATAACTGTATTTGAGAAATACCAGTATGGGGTTGTTTCACAGCTCTTTTATTTGCTTTTTATAGTGTTCCGGCTAATGCATCTCTGTTGACATTTGGCTTACAACAAAGAAGGCCACTTATGTTGAAAATGACTGGTACTTGAAAAAAAATGACTGGTACTTGACTCTTTACTGGTAAAACAAAATTATTACACATTTATCAAACTTACAGTATTTATTTCTACAAAAATGTAAAGGTTCAATATGTAACTTTCTGGAGGTGGCAAATCACCTGCACGATGGACAATTCTCCATAGTGATAGTTACATTTTATGCCATAGGAACAGCATTTCCATGGTAACAAGTGGGAGGAGGCCTTCCTCCAGGCCAAATAAGAGTCAAGTGTGTGGAGATGTAAGCTTGCTCACAGTAAGGATGCATGTTTTTCTGTGTTTTTGTCTGTTATTATTTTATTTTAGCCTGTTTTTGGCTAAAAAGTTACATATTGTGGCTTTAAAGTTAAATTTAATGCTTTTAAATATTTTAGTCAATGACAGTCTGCTAAGGACATAGGCCTTCATTATTGAAATGTAGATATGCTTTACTGTTTTACCTATTAATGGTATGATATTTTGGCATGAAATATCCAAATGGTAAATTCACAAAAGCTGAATGACAATTTCGATTTGTGACTAGAACTTGCTTTACAACATCAATCTGCATTTTAACAGCAATATTCATTTTTGCTGCCCCCCATCTGTATTCAATACTTTTGGCCCACATGTTGCAATTTCATCTGTGCAAATATATCTACTATTGACTTTTCAGCACAGACCTCAATGAGGCCACTATAATGTATGCTAGCTTTTATATTGAGTGTTGTCACGTCAAATGAGCTGCTAATTGCACCCCTGTTTAGCTCTGACACTGACACTGGGGGGTTAAACACAGGGGGCGACCACACTGCTGCAGCATACTGCACTCACCCGTTTAACCACTTATTTAAACAGTAAGGCTGGCTGCTGCTCCTCGGAACTATGTTAAACCCATTAATCTTAAATTGACAGATATGACCCGGTCGTATATTCACTAAGTTTTCACTGCTCTTACAAGTGTGGCTAGAAACCAGAGAATTAACATGGTGGACCACATGATCGCACATCAGAGCCACCAGCGCCTTTGAAGAGTGCCCAATTTAAAATCAGGAAGCTGTGCTGCAGAACAGGAGGTCACCCCAATTTGAAATCCCCCAAGTAGAAAATGTCTCCTTGCATCATTAGACTAGAGACGGTTAGCAAGGGAGATATACAGTCCTTAATACAGTCCTTAATCTACATATTTGGAAATGGTTGCATTTTTCTTCCCAACTTTATTTACTGATGTTTACTTTCTTTGAACTTAATGTTTCTCTAATGCATAACTGTATTCATGATATTCAATTTAATTGTAACCAACAGGAAAAACGTTCTTGTTATGTCTTCAAAAGTTTGAATAATAACAAACTAACAAATGAGATAAATAGCCTTGTTACCTGAATGGATAGCTGAAGTCAATATTGATGGTGTGGTTGCTCTGCCTTTGCTCAGCACAGTCCACTTTAACCTGGAGATGACCATAGTAGCCTCCACATGTTGCAAATGCGCACACTGCAAAAATCTACACAGACATCATCATCAATATCATAGGTGCATGGTGTTTAAAGAAAGTATAGCAAAATGCAGTATATCAGAATTGTATAGTATAGTACAGTATAGTACAGTGTAGTTTAGTATAGTATAGTATAGTGATATTTACATAGAAAACATAATAGCATAAATATTCCTAGAAAAAACAAAACAATACTTTTTGTTATCCTGGCTTATATGAATCAGGATCTATTGCTATTCCAAACTCCACACCTGTGTTTAAGGGATAAACATTGAAACTCCTACGTTCTTTCATCAATCTTTAAAGTTTAAATTCATCAAGTTCACCCACATTGCCCAATTGTCCCACTTAAACTACAACTTGAGGTGTGGTCAACCTAAATGTACTTTGTTTTGGCATTATGATAGCTGGTTCTGTATCAATTAGAAAACGACTTTACTGTCTGAATAGTAAGTATATTTAATTATTTACACCATAAATATATAACCTAGTTATGCAGCATCAAGGGCTATTTGTAGAAAATACAAAATGTGAATAATTAAAAAGAGACAAGATATCAGTGAAGCTAAGTGTGCACTAGAGGCTGTCCCAACAGTCACTCACAAACCTCTAAGAGCCTCTTAGATGAAACGTTCAACGGCTCTCCACGCACAAAAGTAACATTTGTATCACGTGCAAAATAAACACTAAAGATGTGTAATACTTTACTCAAAATCGCAGCAAGATGGCAAAGCAGGTAAATCAATTGTGGGTGATGCAAACAGCTGTTGACCAGTTTAAAAAGTAAATAATGAACTTACCGGAGCAAAAATAACCATACACATTTAAAGTCTTGATATGGGGTACAGTTCCTGAGTCTTTTGGTTCCTTTAGGTTGGTCATCAGTTGTGAAACCGCGGATGGAGAGAAGAGGAGCAGCGCTGGTACCAGCCGAAAAAGGAGGGGGCTAGTATTACCACATTAGCACCAAACAAGGAGGAGGTTGGACCGTTGTCTAAATTCTTTTATATCGTAGCAAAGTACAACTAAATACATTGTTTTGAATTATGTTATGTTATTTCTAATGTTACCATTAATCTAGGCGAATTTTAGATATTTGTCTTAAGTGTATTATTTATTACCAGATAGGGTAGAATCTATTTATTTTCCTTTTTAATTTCTGAAAGTTTAGCAACAGTTACACAAACCAATATAGTATATTTGTAATGATAATTTTTCAACGTCTAAGACTAAAACCCAACAAAAACACACATTTTCTGGTGGTAAAAACGTGTGACGGTCGGAAGGTGTCTGGCGCCCTCTTTTGGTCATTTGTCCACTACAGGCTTGACACAAAGGTGAAGGAAACATGAGACAAAGAGACAAATATTTATCACTAAAGAAGTACATCCCAGTAATGTGATGAATATATAATAAATACTATATAAACTACCTTTATGTACCAGTGAAGTTATATTGGTGAAATATTTTTGCACTGACTTTTTCCATTGTTTTATTGTTGAATTCTGCAATATGATGTTGTAAACTGCTCAAGGCCAGTGTGATAGTCTACAGTGCTTTATGGGGTTTTCAAGCTGATAATAAAAGTGCCGTTACGTTTCCATCGTATGAACATTAGAGCCATCATTTACAGTAAAGGAGTCAGTTTTTATAGTCCACTCTGGTTCTAAAGTGGTTGATGTAAACAACTAGAGAACATAAAACAACAATTAAATAAGAAAAACTTATGGACTATAAGACATATTTAAAGGTGCACTATGTAACTTTTCGTATCTCCATGGCAATGTTATTGCTTTGTCTAGACGTTTCCACAGTCTGGCATTAAACTTATCTTTATGGAAACACCACCAGGCGAGGTTCTGTAACAGGTGACTCCACTCATAAAGTTTTCTTTTACCTGTAATTGAATATGTGTAAGGTAGGTAAGTTCAGTGCCACACTGGGAAACATTCCAGACAAAGCAATAACATGGAGACGTGAGGTAGAGTACTCCCCAGCAGAAAAGTTTCATAATGCACCTTTAAATCCTCACATTGTAAACATGAACAATATTATTATTCCAATAATAAATAATTAGATTTGAAAATAGTACTTCAATTGATTAATGTTCTAAAACAGCTCCAGTGTAAGTATTTTTCTCTTTTTTAAATGTTGTTTGTTTATATCTGAAATAAAGGTTAATCTTAACAGTACTACTAAAAGTTTTTCGAACTCTCCAAAGTTCTGGTATAAGACAACACATCATTTTTACACCAGATGGAAGCCACAAATGACTCTGAAAGTAGTGTGTCTTGAATGAAACAACAAAGCTTTTATAATTGCCTGAAACTCCCCAGGCAGCCCTTCCACGCTAATGACAAATTAACCAATCATCATTTGTTTTCGGCAGGAGCAGATTGGAAAACCGACAGAGGAGGCACAGCCATATCTCAGCACTCCATAACTTTCTGCAGTGGTTCAAGTGAGGTGAACCGTTTTGCTTTATGACTGATCATATAATGTGAACTGTGGACCATTGTTTAGGTTTGTGTTTGTTATTTTAGCAATGTAATCCTTATCATGGTTACTTCAAAATACAATAGCTCAAATATGCTTACCAGGTTACTTCTACTACTGTAATGAAATGTACCAGAATGACTTGGGTAGGAAGTAATATTCGATCATTGTTGTATATATGAAGTTATTGGTGGCTTGGTTCTGTTTTAACTATAAAACATCCTACTTTTGAATAATAAAGCACTGCTCGTCCACTAGAGGGCAGTACACATCCGTGCTGCTTATGTAGAAAATCATTGGAACTGCAGTCATCAAGTCCTTTTTGGATTTGATTTCTAGTCCATTTGTCAAACGTCTCTTTTGTCAGGGTGCACAATAGGCTAAAAATCTGATCTACTGCAACTAATGGTGAGATTAAACCTATTTGTGTCTGATAGAGAGTCCAAAGCAGGTCTGGACTAACCGCTATGAGGTTTTCAGCATGGTTAAGACTCCAGACTCTCCCTGCATTATTGATGAAGTCTATTCTAGCATCATCTGCTCTCTATAAGAAAAAAACAAGAGGTTTATGCTACAATTATGATGTTCCAATGCAGGATTTACACAATTGTTTTTATACCTCAAATGACTTAAGGCCCAGGGCTGAAATCCAAATAAAATCTGAAAGGTAACCAAGTGAAATATAACAGAATATAACTAAAACTTCACCTTAGTGCCTTCTGGCTTTTCCTGTGAGGCATTAGCTACAAATCAACTACAAACTGGGTTGTCATTCTCTGTGACTTATTAAGGTGCAGGGTTTGTAGGATTGGTTCCTTATGTTGTGTCCTTGGGCAAAGCACTTCACCCTTCTCACATAATATCTAGTTGTAACAGCAAAGCAAAAAAAAAAAAAAAAGTGCCAATTTACTGTGCAGGGTCCCTCTGGAGGGTATCAGATGTAGTCCCTGCACTGAAACTTGTAATAATAAACCTAACCACACCAAAGATATTGTATTTCAGGGCTAAATGTTCTGTCCACTCCACTCCTCACTTTTGCATAAAACCTGTGTTATTATATGAATTAATGCAGAGGCTGATTATTTGCCATAGTAACCCTTTTAAGTAACCCTCTTAAGGGCAAAACAAAACATTTTACTAAGGGGCAATCCCATTTTGACCTTGTTATGTTAAAATAATCTTATTTGTAATTTTCTTTTTGCCCCTACAACACAATATCAGCCATCACAACCTTAACCTGCTACACATTTACTCCTCTGCCTACATGTATCTAATCTCCCCCCTCCTTAACCCATGCTCATTCCTGGATCCAAAGGCATTCGTGGTGATGCCGTATTGAGCGCTATCCCACAGTATTTAGTTGGGTGACGGCCCCGGTTCTCAGGGAGCCTGCTGTAGTAGCTGCATTGCTGACCCTATTCCATCAATCTCACATTAAAACGCTTGCAGCATTTAAATATTTCAAAGAGCTTTCTAGTCTAACTCCAGCGAAGCTGTGAGGCACTGTGTGAGTATGAGTGTACCCTGCCTAGAATCCCCTTTGTAATAAACACAGCCTCTGAACTCACTAATGTGACTAAGACCGAACCAAATGAATGATTAATAATAGAGAAAATACACAACAATATCAATCAGGAAGTAAACAGTCATAAATCATGGTTTACAAACGGATTTTCGTTGGCCATGTGTTTCTATGGCAACTGCTAATGAACTTGTAATTTTCTTTTGGCCAACAATATTTGTAAAAATATTAGTTTTTTCTTACTGAGATTTATTCAACTGTTTTGTTTTAGTTTCTGACTAAGCAGGAAGCCATGGGTAATGAAAGAATTGTGGCCAAAATAAATTATAGAGCATTATATAAGTCATATATATAATATTATATTATAGATTATATTATAGAGCATATATCATTTTTAGCCTGCTGTTTCTGTAACAACCACATCCAATCAATAACATCTGCAGCTTTTTACCATCTAAAAAACAAGGGATCAAAGGTATACTGTCTAAACCAGATGTGGAGAGACTTATCCATGCTCTGCTCACTGGCCTCTCCAAACGAGTGGTAAGACAGCTGCAGTACATCCAGAACGCTGCTGCTCGGGTCCTGACTAGAACCAGGAAGCACAAGCAGATAAATCCTGTGCTCAGGTCACAGGCTTCCAGTGGCTCAGAGATTCTCAGAGACTTTAAAGCAGCTCTGCTTGTGTAGAAATCTCTCCATGGCCTAGCACCAAAGTACATCTCCAACATGTTAGTGCCATATGAACCATCTCACACTTTGAGGACCTCAGGAAGCAGCCTCCTGCTGGTGCCCAGAGAAAGGACTAAACATGGAGAATCAGCGTTTCAGTTTTATGCAGCTAAAATCTGGAACAGTCTTCCCAAAGATGTGAGACAGGCCTCTACTTTGACAATGTTTAAATCTAGGCTCAAAACAATTCTGTTTAGCTGTTGCATATGACGAAAGGTTTTTATTCTGCACTCTTCTCTTTTAATGTTAATTTCATGATGATTATTTATGTTTTGATTAGTTTGTGTTGTGATTTTAATGTTTTATGTCCTATTCTGTAAAGCACTTTGAATTACCTTGTGTGCAAATTGGGTTATACAATTAAACTTGCCTTGCCTTGTCTTGCCTCAAAGTTGCATTTACACATATCACTCTTCGACTAACCATCCAGTGCCCCCTCAAAAGTATGTTCAATGTCACCTCTTTACCATCAAAGGACCCTGACCAAGTGCTACTGCCACACAATATTGATACAAGATAGACTACTCAGGCCTATATTATTTGTTAAAAATATAACATTATGGAGTAGCCAAAATTGTAAATAATTTATCCAGCCCTAAGGAATCGGGACATTCGCCAATCTGGCTCTTCTGACAATAGAATTGAATAGCTCTGGACTACTATCGCAAATCTAACTCTACCTCGAAATAAAAACACACAAGTGAACAACACACACCAAGACAATGAATGTTCATGTAAATACATGTATTGTGTCACTTTTTCCATTGAAATATTTGATGTTAAATGATCATAGATTTCATTATCTTGAATTGCTTTGGATCGGCATAAAATAAGTAAATGAATATTGATTTAAAGTCAACATTTCACTATATCTTATCAGTGTAATATAGTAAACAAATATTTTAAAACTCATTTTATTACTTTCACCTTATCTCCTCTAGATCCACATGTATAAAATATTTCTTCTATACCCTCTTTAAGAATATACACCAGATAAATTAAACATTATCTGTTCAGTGCGTATAGACTAGGAGAGTGGATTGGAAAAAGCAGAAGAAGAGAGAGAGAGGGGAAGTCATGAATATATTATCATGCAGTAGTTTTGATGGTTGGGCTGTGCAGTGCAGTACAGTCTGGTGCGTCACTGTACTTTACATATACAACCTGTGTCACTCCCTAGAGACACACAGCATCGCACTCACACACATGCACACGCACGCACACACACTCACACAACATTGCACTCACACACATGCACACACACACACGCACACACTCACATACACGCACACACACACACGCACACACACATCAAGCCATGACAAAACAAGCACATTTCCTGGTGCTGCTTGGTAATAATGTCAGATCTGTGTTTGCCTTTGAAATCCCCAGTAAAGATGACACTAACGTTAGATGTGTGATTAAAAATGAATCGTGCACAGAGGTCAAGCTGAGTTCAAAGATGCCATTATTGCTCTGCGGTCTAGTCTTGTTAAATATAATGTTTTCTAACCAGGCTGTGACTTTACAAGTAAGCTACCGGTAAATTATACCAGCCAAACGAATCTTCATTAAACTGTCCAAATTTGCACCCAGTATTTCAGTGGTGTGGGTTGATTCTCTTATCCTTCATCATGGGAGTGGAGCACAGGGGTCTGTCAGATAATGATTTTTTAATGTTGACTTGGTTTTTGTGTTGATGCAAAATTTTCTTTCCATTTTCTGTAAAGTTTGGTTTCCTAACAAATATCAAACACAATTGACAGAACACTGAAAAAGAGTCCAAGGACATGCCGGGAATGTTTACTCAGAGCAAACACATTAGATTTGCTCTTAAGCCATATTTGTTGTTGAATGAGCATTTTATTATGAGAAAACTGGGCTGTGATGTAGGACCCAGGAACATGAAGATTTAATGTGTACACACTGTTGTGAAGGCAATGGCGAAGCATGTCAGTCAATTATTCATGTATAAATGGTTTGGAGAGGCCTGCAGCTGAGGTTAGAGCAGTTTTAAAAAAGCGACTTCGATTGGTTTAGGCTTGGCGAAAGCATTGGCTGTCAATATTATAGGTAGTTAGTTGATGAAAATAAAATTAAATAAATATATTGTGTTTGTTATTGTGCAAGTAAGTATATACCTATGTTTTTCTATCCATCAATAAATGTGAGTAAAAGTACTTTCCAATAAGCTGAGGAGTGATATAGAGTGATAGCAGAGACAGAAATTATTCTAGGCAAAGCAATACCATATTATATAGGTTACCTGTAATGAAAGAGTGATGACAATATTACATTGATACATGTTATAACATATTCTCCTACATATCTATAACATATCTGATAATGCAAAGCATGCTTTTTACTTTGGCATTGTAATTTATTCAATTGAATTTAGTTTGAGGACATTTATTTTGGGGGTTGAATTTGGGCTACACAACACCCATCACTTCTATCTTTTATTACTTCTGTGGAACCATGTATAAAACAGCATTCCAGCACATCAGTGCCTTTAAAGAGGTCCTTAATATAACAATAAGATGATGTTAAGAGCAGGGACTCCTTCAGGTGTCACACTTTGTAGAGTCAAAGGTGAAGTGTGTCTGTGCTCACATATGTAGTGCTATATGTGTGTGTGTGTGTGTGAGAACAGTACAGCAAAAAAAGACAGAGAAAGAGAGAGAGAGAGAGAGAGAGAGAGAGAGAGAGAGAGAGAGAGAGAGAGAGTAAAGATCAGAGCATGTACAAATGTATAAAGTCTGTTTGTTTATGCCTGTTCAGTGTTCAACAACAGAAAGACAAAAGCTCACACAGAAGAACAAAAGCTCAAATAACCCTATCTTTGTCCAAGAGTCAAGAAAATCAATAAAAATCCATTAAAGAATCAATGTAATGATTATTCAAAAGAATACAGTTGCAAAAACTGTAAACCATCAGCCAATATTCAGCATTGATTTGAGCAAATTATAAATCTATTATATTATTTAATGAATAACATTTTAATAATAAAATAAAAGGGTTCAGGTGTTAATAATAATGCCACATTTGAATAAGTCACAACATTCATATTTACAAAAGATGCAGTGAGTGATTTGTTACAATTTATGCTTTTATAACCAAAGGCAGAAATAATAGTTGCCTGTCAGCAGGCTCAATATACTTAAATCACCTCCATGTTGGGGATCAAAGGTCAAAGTGCAAAATGCTGTCAGTCTGACAGGCCCTTGTTGTCACACTGCTGCTGCCTGTGACTCATCAAATCAAAATAAAATGTAATCAAGAGTTATGAGTCCAGCTGTTAAGACAAATGCATTATTTGGCTTCACAGCTGCAAATGCATTATTTGCCTTCGTTTGTTTTTTTTCTTATCGAGAATGATTTTCATTAAACAGAAATTCTCAAATAACAATGTTATGGCACTTCCTCATATATGCTTGTATTGCACTGTTTGGTCTGCATGGATTAATTTGTTTTGTTGGCCAAGGATTTAGAGTCACATGACCACTGAAAACAAAGGCCAAATCCCCACAACAAAATCTCTTACAGGTTGATGTTTTAAACTCTAATTGAACATACACACAGATAAACTCTGTTCTATTTGGATAGTACTTAAGTCTCCTGACAAGAGATGATAATAAATGTGTGTATCAACAGTAGCTCACAGGCGGAAAATGAAGAGTGTTTTATGGTCCACCCACCCCACAGTGAGCCACGAACGATCAATGAGACATTTTAACTGATCCATGTAGACATCCTGGTCTGCCCCCAGTAAAGCTCCCAGTCTGAAGGAGAGTCCCGTGGCAGCCATCTTAGGTGTAGCTCTGCAGACCGTAGTGAGGAGCTCCAAACAGGACGCATCCTTCACTCTACTCTGTACTCCTGCTTTCATTTCAGCACCACGGCCAGCTCCACTCCCTCTCTCCCTCTCTCCCTCTCTCCCTCTCTTCGCTCTCTCTCCCTCTCCCTCCCTCTCGCTCCCTCTCTGAGCAGGCTGGGAGAGGCCATCTCCCGCTTTCACCTTCTCTCATCTGTACTCTAGCCCCTCCCCTTTCTCCTCACATCCGCAGCGGTCTGACTGGACGCTCAAACACAGAAAGCACGTAAGCGTCGACGAGTGCTCGACGCAGGCGGAGAATGCTCATTGTGAAGCAGACTACGAGTACTGCTGACATTCACCAGCGAGCGGCTACAACCGGGGCCTATTTCTGCTCCTCTTCGGGCTCGTCCAAGTCCAAACGCCAGCACAAGCCAATATAACGAGGACAGCGCGAGTCACAAGAGGCACGAGCCGCCCGTAGAGCAAGATGCTCGACCCGTCGTCCAGCGAGGAGGAGTCTGATGGGATAGTAGAGGAGGAGAGTAAAGAAGCGAAGGCTCCTCAGGCCGGCTCCCGAGTCTCCCCGAGCAGGACCAGCAACAGCTCGGGTGGCTTGGCCCCCAGCAGCGGCCGCAGCAGTGCCCGTCCGACCAGCCCAAGCCCCTCAGCTGTCAGCGAGGAGAAGGAGGACCTGGAGAAGCTGCAGCGAGAGGAAGAGGACCGCAAGAAGAAGCTGCAGTTGTATGTTTTTGTCATGCGGTGCATCGCGTACCCTTTCAACGCCAAACAGCCTACAGATATGGCTCGGCGACAGCTGAAGGTAAGTAACATAGTAATAAGCACGCGCTGACAAATCGCGTCTCTGGTATTGCAGATGTTGTCATTGATGACCTACATAAGGCTGAACACACACGGCCTATCCCACAACCCATAAATCATAGCACTGCCACTTCTAGATTCATGCAGTTGTGGATTTGACGTAAAATGCTGAATGTCCCATGCATGGCAGGAGCACAAGACGCGTGAGAGCGAGTGAAAAGGACACATGGCACTGCAGAGCTCCATTCACAAGCTCGCACTTAAATCAATGCCAGCAGCGTTAGAAGGGCGTTCAGGAGCAGCTCCGTGCAGGCGCTTTGAGACAACACACTGTCCTTGTTGGCCTGTTCATCACTGGACTCATGCCGCTGTACATGCCTGCCTGCTGGCCCTGTCCCAAGCCCTTACCCCATCACTTATCCTTCCAATCTGGCCTCCCAAGGTGACTTTTAGGCACAGACCTCTGGAGATGTGCAGTTTAATAACCCCTGTTCTTTACAGAGGAGAGAATGGCTGCTCCTGATGGCTCAAAGTCAATTAACAGCCATTACATTTTACACACATGATGTACATGATATATATTATGCTATGAGCTTTGTCCCGGTTGGACCCTCTCTTAGTGATGTCGCTCCTCTGGGGGACAGGCTTGGGCCCACTTCCTGGTTTCATGTTGCTGCTCTGCGCCTCACTGAGGGGGGAGCCACTTTTGGGTCATACTGTCCTTACTGTCAAAGTCACCACTAGGAGCCATGGACAGTACAAGACCTACTTTTAGTGGCCTGTGTTTTTCAGGCACAGTAACCATTCATCTTCCCACTGCCTATTTAGTGAATAGCTTTTTGGACTCACTTCAGTACAAACAGCCCTGATGCCAACAGGACAGTAGTATCCAGCAGACTTCTGAATGACTTTAAAGCTGTTCTTTAAATTACATAGCCTTACCATTGCTCATGTTCTTACAGTGTGTATGCATGGAGCATTATTTTCCTTACGCTCGCTTCCTTTTGTGTAACCTGTAGACTATGTGTCTTTCCTTGGACACAGTTGAGCCATATGGTGGTGTTTTTTGCTGAGTCATGCACTACAGTGTGTAGGAGGCTTAAACTACAGCCTTTCCAACCATTTGTTTGTTTTGCAGTGCTGATCCGAGTGGGTTACTGGTAGACTACAACATGGTTACTTATCTGATACAGGCAGCATCGATGACCACTGTGGGAGAGTGAAGGAACTGGGCCCATGTATTTGAAGCATCTGGCAACCAGTCTATTTCTGACAACAGATAAAATCTTCATCCGATGATTGCCCTTGTAAAACACCATAATTGTTATTACTATCTTTAGGTGCCTAATTAAAGTGCAAATGAAAGAACCCATTAAATAGTTAAATGTAGTTGTCTTACAGCTGTGAGTGAAATATTCCAACCATTTACTGATTGAAAGATAGTGATGATTATGTAATATTGTAAATGGCAAAGAGGTTCCTGGCTTGACCTGACCCAAAAGAAAAGACATGTGTTGTGGTGGTGCGTCTGCTAATCAACCTAAAAAGTTGTGGGTATTTTCCTCAATGCTTGAAAAAGTTCGAATCATTGCAAAACAAAATATGGAAATGTAAGTTTATTTTCCGTATTTCACTTGAACCACTATAATCACAGTCATTCTTTTGTAATGTGACGTTCCTGTCTTGTGTATACTAGTCTTCAGTTTTGTTATGCTGTGCTTTTCTACCAGTATCATTGCTACATTATCGTCATCCTATTTATGATGAGTCCCAGAATTTGCTGTGGTATTGGGGTAATGAAAAGATTTAAAGGCCTGTGCAGAACATGCGGAGGAGCTCCACTATAATCCGTTATTAACGACATTGGCACCAAAAAAATCACTGATGGTTTAAAATGGCCAACCTACCAAAGTCTGCTAGCCATGATTGTTTCTACAAAGGCAAAACCCCATAGAATATCTGAGTGTGTGTGTGTGTGTGTGTGTGTGTGTGCGTGTATATATATATATATACAC
>JACM01055696.1:0-79773 GCA_000787095.1 Periophthalmodon schlosseri
CAGACGCACACACACACACACACACACACACACACACACACACACACACACACTCACACACACACGCACACACAGTCCGCTTCAGTGAAAAGAGGCCTTTATTAAACCCTGTATTTTCAGCACAGGCACTTGGACAAATTGTACAGAGAACATTTTATTCAAGAAACATTAAAAAGAAGAAATAAACCATATGCGAATGGCTGGATTATTTTTGGGTTGGAAGCAGTGAACAGCAAATTAGTTTCAGACTAACGCAGTTTAGACCAGGTTTCTAGGAATAAGCAGAACTAATAAACTTGTTAATCACGAAGTACAGACTCCACAGACTGAAGGTTATAATGTGGGTGCTTAAATTTGATCTATTCTCAAGCTAATGGTTCTTCAGTTCGATCCTTGAGAATCTGAAATGGTCACCTGTATTTTGTGCCAAATTCACTCACAATATTTTCTTTTCTTTGTTCCCTTGTATTATGTTTTTTAGGTTCATTTAAAGTACACAGCTTTCGGAGAATGAATGAAAAACTATCACTTATTAATAACACTCTTCATGCTTTATTAAGGCTATTAACAAAGACTGAATTCATAATGAACACATACATTTTTTCAGGCTTAGCAACTGAAAGACCATCAAGACCCTAACCCCTTAATTAAATAGTCACTAAGCCTGGATTATTCTTAATAAACTATTTGGTTGTTATGAATTAAGTCTTGCTTTCTGTCACTGTTCATGCTTTATTTTAAGATCTATTTTAAGCTTGTTTCTGCTCTATAGTTATAGTTATTATGCTATAATTTGCACATTTTACGTCGCAATATTGATCTAAAACGACTTAATAAAAGAAACAAATCTGCTTACTAAAACTGCGGTCCCCAATGGGAGTTGACGTCGCAAAAAAGAGCCGTGCAGCCGTCAAAGCCGTTGGAAAGCTGCAGATCACGCTAGCGAGCCGTGGATTTTTTTTTTGTACCAAAATGATTACGTGACACTGCTGAATCCTACATGCATCACCGATTACGAAAATAAAGTTTGAGAAGTAAGCATTACGGCGCTTGGCCTCCAGCTCCTCCTACATCCATATATGTGTCGTCCCTGCTGCTGATCTGTTTCTTTGTTTGCTTCTTTGCTTTGAAGCGACAGACCTCTCCTGCGGTTGGTGTATTGCTCGCACCTGATTGGCTCCTGGGCCCTATGTGTTGATCGGTGCGACGTCCAAGAGCCTGGCCGCTCCTGGGCGTGGCACCTGCAGCTGCCACGCCTTAAAAGGACCCACCCCCTGTCAATCCTGGCTGCTGGATTCTGTCAGTGAACCGCATGCCACGTTTGACCTGCGTCTGTATAACTGTTGTAACTTTAACCTTGTAAAACTGCGACACTTCTAGTACCTTGACTTAGTTCGAGACGTTGTACCAGTTTGAACTTGTTGAGCCTCCTTTTGTTATTTCGTTTTGCTGTATCACTCCAAGTTTACGTCACTTGTAACCCTCATGTTTACTTGTTATTTACCCTTTTACCATCCGGGTTGTGTTACTTCCTTTCATCCTTAGGAACGGTTTAACATGCATGAATTAGTCCAAATAGAACTTCAAGAGGGTAAATGGTGAACTATAACATGGTTAAAAACTCTGAAAAGTCCATTTTGCAGAAAAGGTCCACTTTAAGGCTAATTAACATGTAGTTACCAAAGCAAAACATTTCATTTTTTTTCATTTCTTTTTTTTTTCATTTTTCAGTGTAATATCATAAAAAGTCAGTGAATAATCCTGTAGAAGTTACCGGGGCACTTGTTGTCGTTGCAGGAGCGGACCTCCTCCGCCGAGCCCTCACAGGGAGTGTTCTGTCCGGCGCTGGTCTCGCACGTCCTGAAACGGCGCTGCCAGCCTGAGTCGCACGTCTTACTGCACAGACTCCAGTGGCTCCACATGCCCCAGTTACCACCTGTTCCACACACGGACGAGAACGTCATCCACCACTTCTGAATGTGAAGACTGAGGCTGTGTTCACAATAAAAACTAAAAACATATAAAACAATAAGGACTCCACTGAAAAAGAGATTCTTAAAGTCAATGGGAATATCCTGGTTAAATAAAGAAAAATAAATCAATAAATAAAACACTTGCGCAATCACAACGTCAAAACTGGGAATGGGACTAAACCCGGAACTAAACCTAGACTAGACCAGGATGAGACCAGGACTAAACCAGAACTAGAACAGATCAAACCAAATCTACATTTCAGCTCAAACTAGGCTAAAACTAGGACCAAAAAGGACAAGTGTGGAAGCAGTAATAGTAAAGTAGTACTAAAAAAACATATTCTATGTACTGTGTAACATCTGGATTTTAAAGCTACAAAAGTATGAAGAAGACCTGGCTCTTCATGAATCTTCGAACATGTGTGGTAAATGCCGTGACCAAGTTTCTCAGTGAAATATTCAAGATGTTCACAGATCAGGGCAGCGCCGTTTTGGCCTAGACCCTTTTAAATCAGATTTCAGTGTTTTAATAAGTGACCACCCATGTTGTTTGGATTTGGACGACTTATTGTGCCCCGGAGGAGTTATTTTGTCTTCATACACAAATATAAATTGTGTTTATTTCATTGATAAAATAATGTATTACTTAAGTCCAGCTACAAGGGACCACCAGTTTGTAAACTTTTTCTGAAAGTAAATGAACAGCTTTGTGTCAATAAGGGCATTAGTTTAAAAAAAAAAAAAAAGTTTGATTTGTCATGTTATTATGACACAGCACTAAATATTCTTTAAAGAGGAGGTATTACACTTCTATGGGGTATTACAGAGGGGGTATTACACTTCTATGGGGTATTACAGAGGGGGTATTACACTTCTATGGGGTATTACAGAGGGGGTATTACACTTCTATGGGGTATTACAGAGGGGGTATTACACTTCTATGGGGTATTACAGAGGGGGTATTACACTTCTATGGGGTATTACAGAGGGGGTATTACACTTCTATGGGGTATTACAGAGGGGGTATTACACTTCTATGGGGTATTACAGAGGGGGTATTACACTTCTATGGGGTATTACAGAGGGGGTATTACACTTCTATGGGGTATTACAGAGGGGGTATTACACTTCTATGGGGTATTACAGAGGGGGTATTACACTTCTATGGGGTATTACAGAGGGGGTATTACACTTCTATGGGGTATTACAGAGGGGGTATTACACTTCTATGGGGTATTACAGAGGGGGTATTACACTTCTATGGGGTATTACAGAGGGGGTATTACACTTCTATGGGGTATTACAGAGGGGGTATTACACTTCTATGGGGTATTACAGAGGGGGTATTACACTTCTATGGGGTATTACAGAGGGGGTATTACACTTCTATGGGGTATTAACTGTAACACATAAAATATTTAGATCACCATGTTTCCTTTTATTGTTTTGAAAACGCTATATTCTGTGAAAACAACATACTAACATGTTTTATAAGTTTCACTTTCGTTTTTGATGCTCCCCTCCCTCTGCTCTCCACTCTAAGCCCCTCCCCCTTCAGAGCACTGTCAAATTACAAACTACTGCACATCACATCAGGTTTGTGAAGTTGCTGTGTACAGTTTTGTATCATGTTTTTGCATATTTATGGAGAATTGTCGTGTGGGAGCGTGGGTGACGTCGGCTTGTGGGCGGAGCTTTGGACAGAATCTTACAGCTAACCGTAAGGAGGGTTCGAGTAGGGCTGGGAGAGATCGCTAAATTACTCAAACATGCTTGGGCGACGTCTAAAACCTCTTCAGGCATGTTTTTGATGAGGGAACATTATAACATGGCAGAAAGCTCAAAAAGTCAATGTTACATAATCCCCCGTCTTTAATATAGTCTATATAGTTTTGGAGCAATTATGTAAATGTAGTAGGGCATTGTCATCGTGCGAATATGCAGTTAAAGGCACATTGTGGGGCCTAGTCTCATTTTAAACACAAGTATATTTCTGCTCCCCTGGGCCTATGCAGTTTGTAAAGATCTATCAACCAAATTAGGTCCCAACCCACAAATTGCTGCTGTGTGAAAATATGTCCAGCGTTAGCGAGAAAACTAAAGATTATGGCGTTTGTAGGTCTCACCGCTGCAGGCCGGGTTGGCGCAGTCTCGGCTCTCCTGATGGGGGCCCTTACACTCGGCCCAGCCGTGCACCGACGCGCTGCACCGCCTCTGTCTCTGCTGGGTCCCCGTGTTACAAGTCACACTGCAACGCGACCAGGGGCCCCACTCCATCCACTGGCCCTCCACTGGAAAAAAAACAAAAAACAAAACAACAGGGAACATACAGGTTAGTGTGTGGAACATAGACCGTGTAAAGAAGTGGACTAAGTGAGTCGCCCGTAGCGTTCGGCTCCAGTCAAATGAAGCTCGTCGAGGCTGGAGCAGTTATAGGGGCCAATTTGGAGTTCCATATTAGGAATTCGGATCACGAGGAGTAACCAAAGAGCCAATCAGAAGCGAGGCCGTTTGAAGGTAACACCCCTTTCGCTTAGCAACGCTGTCAATCAAACCTGTTGCTAACGCTAGCGGGAGCAACCTCGAGAAAGAAATTGCCTGATTTCTCTGTTATTAATGTTCATATCTTGATTTATGGACACAAAAGCGAAATAAAAACACCAGGATGATGTAGAGAGGGTTAATACGAACATTTTAAGACCAAAATGACGAGCCTGACAGCAGCGGTTACGGAGCCGGAGTCGATGGAGCCGGAAAAACGCCCATGCTCGCTTCCTATTTGGAACGCGGTGGCTAGCAGGTTAGCTATATGACAGCTATATTATAGCTATATAACAGTGAGTCCTTAATGAAGAGTATCAGAACTATGAGGAAATGAGTCAAGCTGTTTAGTTAGAGTTAAATTCAAAAATACAAAATGCACTTGCCTTGGTTATATTGTTTAAATAAATCTGTTTTGATTCTATGCCTTAGGAAAAAAATTGCACAAACCAAGTGAGTTAGATTCCCATTATTAATACATAAGCAAAGGCACAGTTATATTTGAGTGCTTAGAACAAAACACAGCAGGCAGCCCATTACTATAATATGCATAAAAGCTAACGTCGACATCAAAACTAGTCTTACAGCACGAGACATTACTCTCAAATGTACGAGCTTTGGCATTCTGTGTTTGTGCCAGATTATAGAAAGTGAACATTTACAGAAGCACACTGCACATCGAAAATCTGAATCTTTATTTTGGTAGTTCTAACAATTTGAGATGTTTTTACTTAAAGGATTGTGCTTGTGACTGCTCTATAGTTATAATCTATGACGCCCGTGGATCATTATGTTAGAATTTACACATTTTAAATCGCAATATGCATCTAAAACGACTTAATAAAAGAAACAAATCCGTTGACTTCCGTGTTAGAAATCGGCGGCGCCCAGCGGAAGCCGACGTCGCCTTAAACGTCGTCACACCAAAGAGTCGGCCCCTCTGATGGATAGCTGCACATCACGTTAGCGAGCCGTGGAATTTCTTTTTTCATTTGTACCAAAATGACTATGCGACGCTGCCGAATCCTGTGCGTATCACCGGTTGAGGAAATAATACTGAAGAACGAAGTAAGTACGTCACAGGAAAATCACTAAAATACAACTTCGGGTGAGTAAATGTTGAGGAGAAACAACTATAACACGGTTAAAAGCTCTAAAAAGTCAATTTTGCAGAATAGGTCTGATTTAAAACTGTATTACAGAAATTGTCTCTTGTAAATGTGAACGTTTTACCCTCATAAAGTTTGTAGTAAAGACAACATGTTGTGACATTAGAGCGATGTGAGGCGCCCACATCTAACTGTAAACGAAATGAACAATTGCAAACACACAAATATAAAAAAAATTACAAAATAAAAATAAAAACAATTGAAAACGCACAAGTACAGCTGCGTGCGTTGCTGTATGATGCCGTGGGGTGAAGGTCGATTGGCTGTGCGCTCGTGGTCCATCCTGTTACACATTTCTGTCTGAAAAAGCTGCTCTCAAAAACCATGCATGTGAATATTAGTGATGCGCCAAAGAGCCAAGGAGAGCGAGGAACAACTCAGACAGATTTAAAGACATTTTTCCTCCTTCCACAGTTTGAAAATCTGGTCCCCCAGCTTACATGATTTACTTGATGTTTCTCACTTATTTCAACACGTCTTTCATTACAAGTCAAATTATTTACACGGCTAGAAGTTTTATTTTATTAACCGAAGCTGAGATATCGTTGAATCAGTTGGACGTGTCATGATGCAAGTGTAGCGTGTTTTGACATTTAACTCCTACCTAAAGTCAAAAGTATTCAAATTCAGCTTTCAAGTCATTTAAGCAACGCTGGACTGAACAAATGCAATATTAAACACATCTCCGTCTGATACGTCTGCCCTAAATCACATGGTAAGTAGAATGACCTACATCATGAATACCTCTAAGGGCTCCGCACTGCTGTAAACAATAAACTTCCCGCAGTGATTCTGGACTGGGCCGCTTTATATTAACTACAAAGGCAACTCACAGTGTTCTTTTTCTTCTCTAAATGATGTATTGAGTCACACACTGAACACACGGGGGTTTTCACATGGAACAAGTGAAGTACAGTCCTGTAAATGCATTTGTCTGGCTCCCCCAATGGGACCGTATCGCCAACACTCTTTGGTAATGTGGTCAATCACACCATGGGCCCTGTGTCACCATGGCGATACTCTAGTTAACGCTGCCTTCAACCCACATACGATTTCACAGCAGTTACTTAGACTCAGTAGGCGCACGGCATTTCCCTGTTTACATTCGGAGTAGTTCATAAATATGGCGCATGCTTTCCAAACGGTACTAAATCTCGCACATGTATACGGTACATATGAAGTTGGCCGTAAAGTGGTTGTTTATACTGTGAAGAAGAACGGGAGGTGTCAGACCATTCATTGTGCAGCTATGTGCCAATTGCCGCCCACTCTGGAGCTTTGTAGATTATGGCTTTTGCTCTAAAATGAAAGCAAAATAAATTAGTACCACCGGAAAGGCACGTGTTTTATTTGGAGAGAGCGTTTTGTGAATGATAGACAGAACGGGTCCACACAGCCCAGGAAAAGAACCCAGGACCTTCTTGTGAGGCTAACACACTGAAGTCTGTAAGCGAGATTGTTCATTTAAACCTCGATTTTGGACATAACAAAGATTAGGTTGAGTTTAACTTATTGCCTTGGCTGTGGTCTGTTGTAGGGGTGGGGGATATATGGAATTTAAATGATATGCGACTCTCCAATGATCTGCCACGTGGGATTTAGTGTTTTTCTCTTTTGTGTAGCTTTACGCTCCAACAAACAGATATGCCATCTACTTTACTACTACTTTTCACTTATTTTTGCATACACACCACATCCAAACTGGGACTAAACCGTGAACTAAACCAGGACTAGAACAGGACTAAACAAAGTCTACATCCAGACTAAACTGGGATCAAACCAGGACCAGTGTGAACACACCCAATCAGTGACAGGCCGATTGAAAGAAGTTGTTTTTTGGGATATTTAATATACATAGATAATTATTTTAGACAGTTGTTCTAAAACAGCATAATAATAGAAATGGATCCATGCTCAAAATTACACAACTGAGAAGCCCTGCCTCTTCATAGTGGCATTTCACTGTAGCGAGCAGCAGATTTTTATTAACAGTGTTTTTATTAACCTTGGCAGCAAAATGTGAGTTCACAGACTCTTGAGAATCCATCTTGTACAGGTCCGGCTGAAGCGTTTGCATGTAACTGACCAATCGCAGGGCAGCACTGTGGTTTGTGCAGAAGCCAGCGCCGAACCAACCAAAACAACCACGGTGACGCCGACAGACGTACTTTAGCCGAGCGGAAATACTGACTATTTTGTTCTTGAAAACTGTGCAGAGGGAAGCCCTTTGTGCATTTGTAGACAGGTGTTTGTCTCTCAGCTGGATTCAAGTAAAGTTAGATTTTTTCGGCTTGTTCCGCTGTTGTGACGCTTCCACCAATCAACGTGAGGTATTTGTTTGAACGCTCCGATCACTGTTTCCGATCGTTTTCAGCGAGAGCCGTCCCAGACTGATGCGCAGAACTCAGGCAGCTACACATATCAATTTGGTGAGAGCCGGGGTAGTTTTTTATTGTAGAAAAATGGCTACATGATGTTTTTTTCACAAATCACAAGTAAGAACAGTGAAAGAACAGATAGGGGGTAGGTAAAAACAGACTTTCTGAGCACTCAAGCCCCAGAAGCAGGACAAAACAGGATTACTCAAACATGCATGACTCAATCAAAATACAACTCTGAGTAAGCAGATGTTGACAGAACATCGTTGCGACATGGTTAAAAGTTCATAAAAGTTGATTTTCAGATTATTTCCCCTTCACTGTCTAACCTCTATGAAGAATGTAGCGTTTGGCGTCGGTCTGAATGTTTGTATAGAGGCGTATCAATCTGCTCAGATTAACACTTTAGAGTTTAGTGCCTCGCTCATTGGTTCTACAGAAATCCGCCATGTTTTTCAGTCGCCTGTGATATTTCTTTTTCCTTTCTTTTTTCCTCATAAGCAGCCATATTTGTTTCGATACGGACGGGCCATGCGTGTCCCTGATTGGCTAGTCCACCTGTCAATCACAAACATCTGAACTCAGGGAGATTGACCAGTGACTCACATCTATGTAAAGTATTGAAGAAGTTATTCAATCAAAACTGCAATTGTGACTTTGAAAGAAAATTGTCACGTTTTTTGGGAGGTTTTTTGTTGTTTTTTTTGTTTTTTTTGCCGTGTTGCCCACCCGCAGCCTTTTTGCATATTCATGACATACTCTTTACAGTTATAGAACGGAGGGTTTTTTGTTGTTTTGTTTTTTTTTTTTGCCGTGTTGCCCACCCGCAGCCTTTTTGCATATTCATGACATACTCTTTACAGTTATAGAACGGAACAGTGAGTCCTATATTGCACAAGACTTCACAAGCAGATATCTACGAGGAAAAGATCAATCAAAGCAGCATTCTGGTCTCCGCTGCCTTTGAACTGCCCCCTCCACACACACACACACACACACACACTCACACACTCTCGCCCGCACAATAAAACACACATTCACAAATTTCCTCCAGGCACTTGAAGAAGACAGTCATATTTATTTATTTATTCCTTCCCTAAACCCCACTCTCCATCAGCTCTCCCAAAACAGCATGGCACAAACCCTCCCATAGGCTATACTTGAGATGATGTCGTCCCGCTACTCCCCGCACTTCACAGCCTCTTTGTCTGGCAACGGGGACAGTTTTATTTAAATATTATCCTTATGAAGGCACTGTAGTGAAAAACAGAAAATTATAACTCTGCTGAGAATTTCAGACCGGCTGCGGACGTGAGCGGTAAGGATTTGTAATTATCTGCCTTAGCGACGTTAGCATATAGCACTTATCGGAGAGTAAACTGAGTCAGAGTAGCAGTCTCCCCTATGAGCACTTTTCATACGGTATAAAAAATAAAAAAAAACAACAAAAAAATCAGAGTCCACCCTTTTTATTGTTGCGAAAGTCTGACGCCATCTAAGTTTCTAAGTTGAATCCATTTAGGACGTTATTACCGCTAAATCTGCCGTAAACAAGGACAAATGGAATGACTGAAACTGACAAAGCTTAATGTCAATGCTTTCAAAGAACATCATAATCTAGACACTTGATGTGAAGTATAAAAAAAAAGATCTTTTATGATGCAGAGATAATGTTCAAAGTTTAGCAAAACGACACTTGGTATAGTTCTACGTAATGGCGTAATGCTCATTTTTCTACTAATTATAACCCAGAAAAAAAATCATTGAATTGGTAGTTTTCAGATTATAGATGTGATGATGTCATACTCCCAGATGGGGGGGTGGGAGGAGCCAGTGTCCCCTATTGATTACATTGTACTTTGCCATGAAATATCCAAATGGTAAATTCACAAATGTTGAACCTGATCATTTCTATTTGTGATTAGACCCAAGAACTTTGCATTTCAAACATACTCATTTTAACTGCCCCCATCTGTATTAAATGTGATTGGCCTGTAGACTGTTGTGACGCCATCTGAAACCCAGCAATAAAAGTTTTATCCCACTATCCTTACAATAGGCACAGTCACAGATTATTTTAAAACTGTAAAATGTATTTGTAGATAGAAATAGAACACTTTACCCATTTACTCGGGGTGTTATAAAGGCTCAGAATAAGACATAAAGAATGAATGAAACTGTCAGATTTGCCATGTAAAATGGATTTGGAAAAAGAAAACGAAAACACCTGACTTTTACCGTCTTAAAAACCTGAAAAACAGAATACGTCACGGTTTCCAAAGTTATTCCTCACTGGAGTCACAAGCAAACTGCACTGGAGTCTGCTTGGAACTGTACTGTGACAACCTCCAGAAGGCGCTATATAAAAAAGTCTGCACCAAATCAAACTGGTGTTTTCATTACAAGCCCAAACGAACCAAACTCACAGATGTTTTGAACTCAAGTCTGGAAAATGGTAAATGGTCACATTTTTATATAGCGCTTTTCCAAATTGAAGACACTCAAAGCGCTTTACATCAAGGAACCACTCACCCATTCACACAGACACTGGGGCAAGGTGGGTTAGGTGTCTAGCCCAAGGACATAACAACAGCGTTCATTTGTGAGAGCTGGAATTGCACCGTCTACCTGTGGGTTAATGGATCAGACTCTACTAATGACGTTGATGTCGAGAGCGGGATTCGAACTGCCAACCTTCAGATCAGCGGACAAACGCTCTACCAGCTGAGCCACTGTCGCCCACGAGCGGCTGCTTAAAGAGGACCAAATGGTTCAGGTGTGCAATGGCCTCACTGGCATCAGAATGAGAAGAGTTTTTTGTTTTTTTTTTTCCTATTGTGACTTTATTTCAATCTCCACCCGGCCGTATTCCACTCCACCGCCTGTCTGATCAAGATGTCTCACTTGGACGGTCCGAGCCAGATTGGGAGAAAGTCCTGCGGTCGCTTCCACACCAGAATTAGATGGGGCTGCACTGGCGACTTATTACTGTGCTTGACAAGGTATGGGACCTAATAGGTAATCTCTGAGACAATACCTAAAGAGCCGAGCCCCCGGGCCGCTGGGCAATTTAAACCAAGCCAACCATAGAGAGAGCACAAGCTTCAGAGCTATAAGTTTAACCACTACCTTAAAGAAGCACTCAGAGTGTCAGAGTGGGGAGAGTTTTAACCCAATGTAAAGTTAGGACTACGTGGGATAATAGTGTTCTTAAATGCAGATATACATTCGGAGCAGTTTGTCTATTTCTACTGAATATTACTGAGGTTATGTTTTCATGTTTCAGCTTAAACAGTAGAAGAAATGCCTAACCAGCTAAAGCCACGCACGTTTACAATATTTTACAAAGATGTGTCTGGAACTGTAACCTTCCAGATTTTTGATGGGTGTGATTGACAGGCGACTCATCAGAGAAACGCATGGCCCGCTGGCGTCAAAACAAACATGGCAGCTTACAAGTGAAAAAGAAAACAAAAAGGATGGAGAAACAGTGCGGATTTCTGCAGAATCTACAAGCAAAACACTGAACTCTTACGTATATGAGGTCGAAGATGCTGAATGATGCGGGAATATTCGAGATGAGATGTGTTCCCTGTTTGAGAAACATATGTGACAATGTAGCAGCACATCCCAAGAAAGGACCACTCCAGACCACAGACTGTATAAAGAAGTGGACTAAGTGAGTGTGATGTCACCCACAGCGTTCGGCTTCAGTCAAATGAAGCTCATCGAGGCTAGAGCGGTTATAGCGGCGGATTTGGAGCCGAGTTCCATATTTGGAATTCCGACCGCAAGTATCATAGCAACCAAAGAGCCAATCCAGAACGAGGATGTTGAAGGTAACGCCTCTTCCCCGCACCGCTCGTTTAGCAGGGAGCGGGTGCTTAGCAACGCTGTCAATCAAACCTGTTGCTAACGCTAGCAGGAGAGACCTCAGGGAAAGAAGGCGCCTGATTTGTCTGCTAATAATGTTCATATCTTGATTTACGGACAAAATAGCGAAATAAAAACCCCAGGATCATGTAGAGCGGGTTAATACGAACATTTTAAGACCAGAATGATGAGCCTGACGGAGAGAGGGATGACGGTTTTCAATAGAAAGTAAATTGGAGCCAGCGTCAATGGAGCTGGAAGCGTGCCCATGCTCACTTCCTATTTGGAACGCGGCGGCTAGTGGGTTAGCTATGTCTATTTATATATACAGTCTATGTTCCAGACCCTTCTGCATTGGGACAGGACTGGGGGACTGGGGACCAAAGACTGGCTGGTCAGGAAAGCGTAAGAGCTGCCTGTATCACACCTACACAAAGGTCTATTATTTCAACATATTTGGCAGAAGGAGTAAAGAAAAAATAACTCATAGAAAAGATCCGCAGAAGAATGGATTCTTTCAACAAGGACACGAAATTCAAATCTGGCACATTTATCTTGTCAAAATAGCTGAAATTCACAACTATTCAGATTTTTTTCCAGCATAAAAAAGGAAGAGGAACAAAATGTTACAGTGGCACAGGTAAAGGCACTTGACTCCAAGAAACATGGTAACACACAGAAATATTTTTTACATACTGCAAGTTGTCATGGTAACCGTTTTTTGTGCAGAAGTGTGAGTTGAAAGAGCAAAGCAGCGGTGAGACATGCGCGAGCAGACGGCACAGACACGGCAGGCAGCGGGTGAGCGTAAATGAGGATGATATACTGACCAGGACACACCACTATGTTGCAGGGTTTGGTCTGGGATTCGGGCCGGCCACACTCCGCCGCCTCATCCGTATTCACACACTTCCTGGTTCGTGTCCGGAGACCCCGCCCACAGGTGACAGAGCACAGGCTCCATGACGACCACTCCTCCCACAGTCCATGCACTGCGGACGGCCACATACGCCGGCGGGATGAGGGATGAGAGAGGGGATGGGAGCAAAGCAGGCAGACAGGTAAGAAAAACAGGACATATTCAATGAGAACGCACACACGGCTGAACGGGAGGATGGAGGGCGAGATGCGTGGACCTCCGCACGACCAAATCATACTTTTTCACAAACAAAAATGACACTGAATGGGGAGTTTGCGACTTTCAATGAACATTTCAAGCAGTAGCAAAGTATGTTCCTAAGCGGCACATTTAAAGACACACTTTGTAACTTTTCTTGACCAACGTGCACTCCTACTGCGGGGTCGCCTCTGCACAGATCTGACCTGTAACTTGGTCTTCTGGCATCACCTGCTTGTCTCCATAGATAAATCATTTTAATGCCATATTTTGGAAGATTCCAGGCAAAACCATTACATCTACATGGCAATAAGCAGGTAGCAGACCCTCCAACAGAAAAGTTACATAATGCACCTTTAATTACATTCAATTTCCATCACAATAATAATGTAATTAGGCTGTACAGAATTTTTACTGAATTAATAAATTTTAAACTGCAATGGTCAAAACTCATTATGGTAAATGGTCACATTTTTATATAGCGTTTTTCCACCTTCAAGCCACTCAAAGCGCTTTACAACAAGGAACCACTCACTCATTCATACACCAGTGTACGCAGACACTAGGGGTGAGGTGTCTTGCCCAAGGACACATCGACAGCATTCATTTGTGGGGGCTGGAATCGCACCGCCAACCTGTGAGTCAGTGGATCTGACTGCTCAACCAATGATGTTTATGTTGAGAGTGGGATCTGAACCGCCAACCTTCGGATCAGTGGACAAACACTCAACCCAAACTCAGCTACCGTCGCCCGCTACCACTTATTATTATTTGTTTGAATCACAAATGGCCTTCGCTGCAGCACAAGCAATGCACAAGTATTCACAAATTTAACAAAATGCATAAAAACATTATACCTTAGCTCAATAGACCAGACCCACAAACAGAAACTGTAAACAATAGCTGTTTCCAGTTTCAGTGTAGTTAGCTCCTCCGTTCAGACAGATATAAGGCAGTGTCCAGCAGTAATCTGACCAGAACTGAAGAAGCTGCTTGGATGAGCAGCCAAACGTCTTCACTCCTACAACTTTTTATCCAGTTGACAGATTTTACTTTTGGCTTTTACAGTGGATCAGACCCGGACGACTGAGGGATCACACAGACATTACACCTTAACACTCTGTAGTGAGCTAAATATTTATTCCATTATCGTTATCAGTCAGTGCTGTAACTGCTGTGTCTGGGATATGTACATTTGAATCTTTGTTAATATTAATATTGTGAGATTTGCGTGACTTTATAACGCAAGTACAGGAAGCCACTAAGAAAGTATTTTACAAGTATAATAAGGGGGTGGGAATAAATATAAGTACTTCATCCCAATTAATTTTGAGCAAAGAGTAAAGAAATTTTGAATATGCGAGACATTCAAAGTGTATTCATGTATTTTTTTCTTTCTTGGACAAGTATGAAAAATTATCCTAATCATCATCATCGTATCACATGTGTTTGATTTCGCCCTTTATCCATAATGTATTTTCTTTTATAACTCATGGCTAGCACAACAGCTTCAAATGCTAAGACCTTTTTTTTTTTTTTCAAAAGAGATCCCAATTGCGCATACGAGCTTTATAACCTTAGCTTGTCAGACGGATGTCAAGAGGTTCAGAAAGATCAATGGCTCTCCCACATTGCGCATACGAGCTTTATAACCTTAGCTTGTCAGACGGATGTCAAGAGGTTCAGAAAGATCAATGGCTCTGTATGCACTGTACAAAGATACAAAGAACATGCCCTGAGTTTATTGAATAGCAGTAATCTGAATGCAGACTGCATAGATACCACTACTTTATACTTGGTTTTAACTACAAATCTATAATGGGTTCTGCAGCCTTTGGTACTCACTCAGACTTCAAATAAGCACCACCCGAGTAAGATAGTAGTCCTTTCCTTCGCATTCCCTCCCCTTTGTTGCTCGGGCTTGGACATTCTATTTCATATTAAAGGACAATAGGGTACAACAGAACCGAGGCAGCGCTCAAACCCTGCAGAGAATAACGTTTTTTAATAACGAAACATGACTCTGCTGTTATGTTAATTCTGGCGATGCTATTCAAATTGGATAGAGCAAGAGGAAAACAGACAAACAAACAAAAAAAACCCAACAAAAATCATAAAATCCATTCCGCTTTAATAAAAGAACAGTTATTAAGACAAACTAGTGATTTCAATTGTAATGCATAAATTACAAGGTTTCTGGGCTTTGTGAGGCTAAACAGCTTTCCAATTCCAACACACCTGCAGACCAGTGTAATATTATTCCCGTTTTGTGAGCAACAGATAAGTGAAAATCAAAATAATGTATTCTCAAGGCTTGTTGTTGTTGCCAAATAAGAGTGCCAAAATCAAGCTCGTTTATTACGATAATTCATGACTGCAGATTATTGACAATAGCGATAGGAAAGACGATGCAGCGCCATTGTGTTGTCAGGAAATGCATATTAGCTAATGCCATGCCTACACACAGATGTTTTCTCAGCCCAAGGCCATACAAGCAAATGCTCGAGCGTCAATATGATTATTACAGCTCGGAATCCGGTCGATGTCTAATGAATATCAAGCGTCTGAATTCTGAGGTTTGAAGCTGACAGTTGACAACATGCCCCTGGAGCGACTCAAAGTGGAAAAGCAAACTACTTTATATTCACCCACAGCCATTCGCTCAAAAGAACTCGTTTAATTGTGATTTTTCTGACAATCATTGTGACTGAGAACAGATTCATGTTTTGAAATTAGGTTCAGTTGCTGGTGCACGTTTAAAACCCATCCAGGAAAGGTAAGATTTTTCTCGGATTATGTTTGTGGAGGTCTACGTTGTTGAACTAGCACTTTTTATTCACAATATATGAATGGATACGGGATATTTTGTTTTCTTTAGGGCTTTTGTGACCTGTATAAATAACTAAGGTTAATGTTATGATATACTTTACTGCTCCCATTTGTCCTCTGCATTTGATGCATTCTTCAACAACACTGGGGCGACCTGTCAGAAGCAGTGGGCACAGCGGTGCAGGACCCAGGGACCCATCTCCTCTTATTGTGAGGAATCTTGAGGTGATTGTGGATTATGTTCAAACTGGACAAGCACATTAGCTCTGTCATAAAGTCCTGCTTCTTTCAGTTGAGGCTCCTTGCTGAAGTAAAGCCCTGCCTTCCACAGACGGATTCTGAAAAAGCAATCCAGGCATTTGTAATGTCGTGTCTGGATTATTGTAACTCTTTGTCTGTGGGGCCGGACCAGGGCTCCCTCCAGCACTTACAGAATGTCCAGAACACTGCAGCCCGTCTGCTGACTAAAACTAAGAGACGAGACACATCAGGCAGATCAGGCCTGTGCTGTGTGACCTGCTCTGGCTCCTATTTCATATCGGATACAGTTCACAATGTTACTGATTATGTTTAAATGTGTGCACTCGATGGGTCCTCTTTATTTGAGGGAGTTACTGCAGCCTTATACTCCACCAAAGACCAAAGCCAGGCTCAAGAGGTGACAGAGCCTTTTCTGTAGCACCTCCCAGACTATGGAACAGCGCCCTCTGCCTGTCAAATCCTCTTAGTCTTTAACACAGTTTAAGACTAGACTGAAAACCCACCTCTTCTCCCTGGCATTTAATAGTAGCCCGACAGGATATCTTGTTTTTTTTATTGTTTCTTTGCCTATGTATCGTATTATCTGTATGTTTGTGTTTTGTTAACTTTTTATGTGAAGCACTTTGGGCAGCTAAAGTTGTAAATGTGCTATATAAATAAACTTGAATTGGATCTCCAGAACTTGATCTTGGCTTGGTCAGGACTTCAGCTGGAGGATTTGACCGTTTGCGCCTGTTTTGGACTTGCTGCCTTTGCATTTAGCTAATTGTGACCATTCAAACTGTGACTGAATTAAGATTATCGATCTATTGAACGGCTTTGCTTCTATTGTACTTCTGGTCCACTCGCCAGGAATCTGTTAGACCAGAGGCAAATGGATCTTTGAGCAGAATGACCACTGACTATTTTGTAATGCTGAACAAAAGAGCCACTCCTGTTTCTTTAGATCCCATATTGATTATCCACAGTGACACAGTGAGTTCGAGATCATGATACACAGCGGCGGCTCTTTTACCCATTTTTTTTTGTTTTTGTCCAGCTCTTTTGGGCTTTTGAACGACTGAAACCAAGGTATATAGTCCTATTTTAGACCTGGTTTAGCCCTAGATTTAGCCTGGTATAGTTCTGAGACAGTCTTGGTTTAGATCTGGCGCTTCTCACCCAAATCCTTTTTAGGTGGAACTTTGCGAGAAATTTTGAGAACCACTGATGCACAGAACTGACATATTTTGAACTCCATATGCCCTTATTAAAATAGAAATCATTGAAGAAAAAACTGCTATATTTTTGTCCATAAAAGTGCAGCTTCTTAATAACCTCTGCTATGTTGTTTGGCTGTACCCCGCTGACACCGGCGAGCTACACATGTTTGTGTCAGAGAGGGGGAAGTCAGAAGCGAAGGGCTGGTGCTAAAGAGATAAAAGAAGGGATGAAGGGAGAAAAGTTTTGAGACAGCAGCTGAGTGGAGAGTATTGCCGGGCCTGTGGAAGCAAATCTAAATAAATCATGTGGATAAATAATTAACCTTGCTGTGTGAGGGAAGTCTCAGAGTCGCACAAGGAGAAACTAGAAGAAGAAAGTTGATGGTGATATTAAAAATACCGAGGAAGGCAGCGGGGAAGAGGAGAGATCAGTCAAAACACGCCGCGGCCCGTGGTGACAATGACCAATGAACACCTAGAAGGTAATGGTTGAGTTCTAATTGTCTGCTCGTTCAAAACAGCAGATGCCCTCCCTGACAGATATGCTAGGAGCTTTTGGGGTGGACAGAAACGTAGATTTCTCTAGTAACATCCCACTTACTCCTCACTGCTCCTCAATGCCCATTTTCCCAGCAACATTTGTACCTGCTGCCCTACCTCACCCCCTGGCGTCCGGCATTCAGCTGTTATTCCATCTAATAAATATGTTTTAATCTACGTTGGGTTGTAGGCAGTGAAAAGGCAGTGTAAACCAACATTGAACTCTTAAATGAGACTCTGCATGGTCTAATTAAAGTATGTTCTTATACAAATAGTGATGCAGATGATCTATTCAGACCAACGCTGACCGAGGCCACACTCAAAGATTCAACTCCCACTTGAAATGAAAAGCAATTTCTGGGTGTTGTTCAGAAACTGACCATAAGTACATTTAAAGCTGTGGTACCTGATTTGCAAACTGCGAAAGGACAAAAGATGTATTTAAATCTGTCAAACTAATTCATAGCTCTCAGAAACCCTTTGGCGTATTGTTCATATTTTCGGGCTTGTGTACATCTTTAGAACGGCTTTTTTCAGACGGTTCACATCTGAAACGGGGGCGGACCACCAAAGTGCAGTCAATAATAGAAACGCTTAAGGCTCAGGTGAGAAAACGCTAAAATACTGTAATATTAGATGAAGACAGCACACAGCAGTCTCATTTTGTCACAGGGTGCGGCTTTTATAAGTGCTCTCTCCAGCTCTAATGCATTCACTTCTTGTAAGTCAGGCAGCATCTGTTGTGAAGATTTATTGCATCATAGGCAAAAAGGCAAGGGAATCGAAAAGACACAAGTAGTCATTCACGCTTCATTCTGAGGGCAACTGGGGGCCAAATAAAAGAATGATAGGATTCTACAAGCAAGAGAGGCAAACAGCAAATTATGATTCATATAAATGTAAGTGGCATTTCTACGGAATCTATCATTATGACCCACATAAGTGACTTGACCGCTGCCTCTTAAACTTGGTTTTCATAACGACTAAAAGATGTAACAGGTTCAGATGATGGAAGTAAAAGTAGTATACGTCGTTTACAATAGAAAATAAGTGGAATTTTATAACTAGAGCTTCTGAAACTGTCAAACACAGAATTCTGAGATGGAGGGGCGTCTCGGTTTAACAAGTCAGATCTTGGAAAATTAAACCTCTGAAGAGCTAATGATAAGTCTCGGCATGTAACCAGCACACAAAAGGATGTTAGTAGATGTTATTTTGTTTCCTTAATAACCAGGCTATGTTCTGTGTTTGGTAAGTACTTGAGTTAGTAATATGATAAATCAAATGTGACCACTCAAAACCTAACAGTCAGAGTCGCTTGTCTTAAGCTGACAGCGCTGCGTAACAGATACACTGACCGGACACATCAGTTTCTGCGTTGTGTTGGAGTTAATATTTTGACTCACATAATGGAACTGTTAATAAATGATGAGCTCCTCAATGTACAAAGACGTTACATTTGAGATATTAGATCTGGAATTGCGAGCATTTCTCCTGAGAGGTAAACAGAGCCACGCAGCGGAATAACAAGCGGCAAAATACAATTCATTTGTGTTATTTAGCCACAGCGCACAATCGCACTGCGGGATTGAAACGATATTACAGATTCAGCCCAACTCCATTTTCCAAAGCGGTAAAAACGTAGCTGGAACCGCACTGCATAATGGTAATAAGTTAGCCTATAAAAGACTGAGAGACTGGGCCATTTCAGCGAGAAAATATCTGCAGATGAAGTTAAGATAGGGACATTGTGAACAGGAATTAAACACGAAAAAGACTGCGATGAAAAACAAGATCAGCGCGTTGATTAGCATTGTGCGGTGTTAGCCACGGGTGCTATTTTCAGGTGAGAGCCCCGAACAAAGCAGGAGAAGGGCAAAAGCATCAGATATGACTTGTATCTGGCTCCAAACACAAAGCTGTTTTTATTTAACAGCTTGAATCTAAATGAATGGCTTCTATGCGGGGCTTACAGTCACAGGGGGTGGATAAAAGCGTGTTTACTCCAGCCCCAACACTGAATGAAAAAATATTCCCATAATGATCTCTTGGTTGATCAAACAACAACGCAGTGAGAGATGTGTGGTTATGCCCTTTTCGGAAAAACCAAAGTTCACCTAAAAAGCACAAAATCCACTCAGTGAGGAAGGAATGTTATGAAAGAGGGACATTCAGATGATGCTAATGCGAGCTAGTGCGGCACATTCTATTTAGTGCAAGAACACACGCTTTCCTGATAAATAACTAAAGTCACACACAGACTGTATATATAAATGGACATAGATAAAAAGCTTCTGGCTCCATCGACTCAATTCACTTTCTACTGAAAAATTGTCACCCCTCTCTCAGTAACTGCTGCTGTCACGCTCATAATTTTGGTCTTAAAATGTTCATATTAACCCACTCTACATGACCCTGGTATTTTTATTTCGCTATTGTGTCCGTAAATCAAGACATGAACATTGTTAACAGACAAATCAGGCGCCTTCCCGAGGTCACTTCCACTAGCGTTAGCAACAGGTTTGATTGACAGCGTTGCTAAGCGCACGCCCCCTGCTAAACCAGCGGTGCGGGTGGGAAGGGGGGTTACCTTCAACAGCCCCGCTCCGGATTGGCTCTTCGTTTGCTATGAAACTCGTGGTTGGAATTCCAAAAATGGAACTCGACTCCTAATTCTTCCCTATAAACGAGCTTCATTTGACTGGAGCCGAACGCTGTGGGTGACGTCACACTCCCTCAGTCCACTTGTTTATACAGTCTACGGTCACACAAATAAGATGTAATGATAACAAATGGCTGGTTTACAAAGATAAATCTATATTAATTTTGACCATTTTCTGTGTGTGGCCTTATCGCAATTAATTACTACGATTACCATCAGTTTCAGTCGTTTTACACAGGGTCAAAGTGGAGCGCAGTCGTATTATTAAAAGAATAATTGCCTCAACATTGTGACTTTTTTATGGAAATATAATCTCTAAATGTTTTTGTTTGAAAGGTTATGGAGCCCGTGGCACTGTGCTCACCCACACGTATAATACCACATTGTTCCAGAGCCAAATTACAGTGTCAATGGCAACATAAGCTAATAACAGCAAGTGCATATTTCTACTTAATTAATTAGCTAATTTACTTGAGAACAATTGCTACCTCCTTGGCGTTGTCAAGAGTTACACTGATACTTCAGTTTGATTATATGTATTACCTTCATTTAAGATTTTTATAATGGTGAAACTAGCCGAATATAATGTGCATTTTCCTTTCATTGGCTTTTTCTGTCCAAGCTTTTTTTTCTTTCATCATCTGTAAATCTTGCAGACACACCGAGTAGTGCCCCAAGTCATAGCAGCCCACACACTTACACAATACTCTGTAGACTCACAGACAGTTTGCTCACATTAAAGGGAGGGTGGAATTTTCATTTCATATTTCATAAACATGGCCTTTCTTTGCCCCCAGATATGACGTAAGATTATTCAAATAAAATACTGCTTTTAACTGATAAAAAAATGTATTCTTAATTTTAAAAACATGGGGCATTATGGCCAAGCTGTTGAGGATTTCATTTGGTGTTTTCATTGTCAAGATGATTATCCAGAAATCCAGTTGGTTTAAACCTAAAAATGCCTCTCTCGGATCTGAATGGTCACGACCTAAACCCAGCACCTGCAGCCAATCATAATCAGCGCGAGTGCAGCCTCCGCAGCTCAGTGACTGAATTCTAGAGGTTCTGAGCTTCACATGCGGCAGGACCTGTGTATACACCGAGAATGAGAAAAACTTGGATGTGTCGTCTATCTGCAGATTAAGGCTTTGGTAACCAAGTAGTTACTTTTAAAACCAAAGCAACCTTTGAATGGAAGATGAGCCCGAGATGAAGTGTTTTTGAGCTCATTTACCTGTGCAACACGAGGAGAGCATAGCAAACAGCAGAGTTCATTTATGAACAGCATGTGATCATGAAGGAACTGCCTCTGGTTTGTTATTTCATTCTCTTTTCTTCTTGTTCGTTCATGCCTTTGTGATCAAAAATATTTCAACATTGGGTACATAATTAGTTAAGGTTATGGATGATCATGACTAAAAACTAGACAAATAACTAAACACATTTTGTGCAAACAGAGATAATTATACATGACTTATTTTTAATAGTAATTAATAAAGCCCCTGTGCATTTTACTAATGGCCTTACAAAAATCACATCTCATGAACTGGCAAATATGACTTAAGCATGTTTAAAAACTGAAATGATTTCTCTACTTTATACAAGTTATCATAAAGTTTAATTTCAAGTCCCAATTTGAAATTAGATTAGCTGACATCTGCCATCTACTGGTAAAAAACACAACAACAAATAAACAAGCTTTATAGCTGTATGTTTACAGTATTTTTTTGCAGTTTGGCAGAAACCAAGATTGGAAAACGACTTTCTGAAATGACACAATAATTAGCCAGCTTGAGCACATTTGACTCGGTAAACACTGTAAATGACTCTTTAGCACATCTCAACATTTTGTCTGTTTGAATTTTGTGCAAATCCTGAGAGACAACCCCCCGATGTCCCTGTATACCCCAATACATCAGAGGACCCAAGTACGGAAAAATAAACGCCATAACACACCAACCAATATGCCATCAAAGGCGCGCCTGAGAATATTAATATCGACCGTGAATGGGAAATGAGCCACTTAGACATACAAATCGCATTGGCGGATTAGCATAAAAACACGATTAGCATATGCACTGACAGGGAAGGGAGTTGTTGCTAGTCCCGTTTCCCCCAGTTTTAAGGATGGGGTTGCGAGACGGAAGATTGACAGTGTTGACTTTTATGTCGGAAAGAATGTGCGCTCGCAAGGGACGCATCAAAAATTAGGCCGAAGCATTTGCACAACACAGGGAGAGATGATTCATTATATTCAAAAACCCACCATTCCATCACCATCCAACTCTTGTAGTACATACATTACATACATGGAGCGGTGATGTGTTTCCTGCTTGTTCTCAATATGTCACTCAAACTCCGTCTATTATCTGCCATGATTATTTGTTTATGCACCAGAGAGATAGTTCACATGGGGTTTGTGTGCTCGGTCGACACCCTGCTTTGGTTCAAGAGTCGTATTTCAGTAGCAGAGGGAGTCAAAATGAACAATTCTGTCCCCCCGGGGTGTAATGCTTTTAATTGATGTGGCCTGAAATGACAGAAGCTAGTTTCCATATATGCAGATAGGAATATGTGTAAACATGTAAACAAAATGGCAGGTTGAGATGACTGACAAAATGTTGAATTGCATTTGAAAAAAAATGGATTTGGTTTGGGCACCAGAGCCAGTGGAAAATGGACATAGTGCACCTTTAATTGAGTCGAATATTTGGGCATTTGGTCTTGGCATAGAACTTTGCAGTGAGAGCTGTATAAAGAAGTGGACTAAGTGAATGTGTTGTCAACCAGTCCAATGAAGCTCCAGTCAAATGAAGCTCATCGAGGCTAGCAGTTAGCAGGGCGAATTTGGAGCTGAATTCCATACTTCTGACCGTGAGTATGATAGCAACCCAAGAGCCAATCCGGAGCCAGGCTGTTGAAGGTAACGCCCCTTCCAGTCTGCACCGCTGGTTTAGCAGGGAGCAGGCGCTTGGCAACACTGTCAATCAAACCTGTTGCTAACGCTAGTGGGAGCAGCCTCGGGGAAAGAAGCCGCCTGATTTGTCTGTTATTAATTTTTAATACCAAAATGACGAGTCTGACAGCAGCAGTTAGGGAGAGAGGGGCGACAGTTTTTCAATAGAAAGTGAATTGGAGTCGATGGAGCCGGAAGCGCGCCCATGCTCACTTCCTATGTGGGACGCGGCGGCTAGCAGGTTAGCTATGTCTATTTATATATACAGTCTATGCGTGAGAACAGCTGTTGCTATTAACTGTTTTCTCGCAGAAGTTGCCAAAACTCGTCAAAAAAATTCCTTCTTTCACTAAACCGAAAAATGTCATCCTGTAAGTCTCTTGTAAGTCTCCAGTCTGTAACCGTAGCAACCTTTGAGCTAAATATTCTATACTGGAGCGCTCCCCTGTACATGTCCAGACCATCCCAGTCTGACATGAGTGAGGGATTTCCGAATCTTATCCGTCCATGTTTCTCCCAAAGAAAACTTCAAGATTGAACATAGCTGGTTTTAGCTTTTCATACAATCTTGTACCAACATTTTTGGACAACAAAGTATATTTTAGGTGATATTACGTTCACCCAAAAAGTTTCATAAGCCACTTTTCCATGGTGGTGGTACGAGATGGAGCGGAGCGGTCTGAAAGTGTTCCATTATCCAAAGTGCTCCATAAGGTCCGTTTAGGGGTCTGGCCCAGACGAGACACCGTCCAGAGGCTTTAACATGGATCGGCTCCAGGTCTGTTTCAGCAAAGATGAATGGATGAAGTACTCAGTTTTGTTACTTAAGTAAAAGTACAGATACCAAAGCAAAAAAATACTACCACATGAAAAAATCTACTTAAGTAAAAGTATTTAAGTACCCGTTTAAATGTGTAATTAAAGAGTAAAGCGTAAGAGTTTCAAACGTATTGATTTTGATACAGTTTGTATATTTTTGTTTGCTCAAACTAAGAACGTATTAAAAATAAACCTCCCAGCCTTTTTTACAGGTCTCAGACAGTAATAAAAAATACTTTTACTTTTCAATCCTGTTCAAAAATGTAGTGGAGTGAAAAGTACAGATACCTGCTCTCAAAAGTAAAAGTAAAAAGTATCCACCGTAAAATCTACTTAAGTAATGTACAGATACCTAAAATGTATAGTTATGTACAGTACTTTTACTACTTTACTTTATGTTCCACCACTGCTAAGGAGGAGCAACGAATCGCAGCACAATGATAGAACAAGAATGAAGACTGAGATGGCAATCAGATTTAGTAAACAGAAAAATAATTACTTCTCACCAAACGCCGACTTGATCTTGTGATAAACAGACATAAAAGACGACGATAAAACACACATAGTTTCCTGCTCACTCTAGACTGACTTCTGTTTACTGCTGGCATCTGTTTTATGATAATACCATTTCATTCAGGTATAATTTTGATTTTATTTATTAAGAAAAAACATTTGCTGTGTTTGGGTGATGTCGGTTCTTCCTGAGCGACAGTAGTTCAGTTGGTAGAGTGTTTGTCCACTGATCTGAAGGTTGGAGGTTCGAATCCCGCTCTCAAGGTGAACATCATCGGTTGAGCCCCGTATACGTAACCCACCTCGCCCCCAGTGTTTGTGTAAACTGGTGTATGAACGGGTGAGTGGTTCCTTGGCGTAAGCGCTATTTAATATTATGCTAATGTCTTATTATGTTTCTACCCAAAAAAATTTGATTTGGTTCGGGCACCGGAGCCAGGGGAAAATGGATATAGAGCACCTTTCATTTAGTCAGATATTTGGGCATTTGGTCTTGGCATAGAACTTTGCAGTGAGAACAAATACAAACCAACCATTTTCTATTGTGTAACAGTTGTCCCATCGAAATATATTTGCGCATTCACAAGAAGCAACAGAAAAAGAAGAGCCATTACTTCGCTTCCACTGCAATCACAGCAATCAAACCTAAACAGGCCCCTCCACAGAGCCGCGCAAACACTTGTAATCACACATGAGCCAAATTAGTCAGGTGTTCCAGTTATTCGGGGACACAGAGCCTGGGCTTGGATTGGTCAGACTTCCCTTTTGTGCCTGGGTCTGAAAACCACATACAATAATAAAACGCCAATTATGAAGCTGGTGTAACAGCGGGACGGCGTCGTTTTTGAAAGAAGGAGCCGAGTAGAGCTAAAGATAGCCTAGCGCGTGTCGCAGCGGTGGCGGGTTTAATAGCCCCGCTGACACTGAACGGAGGTGTTATCCGCCGCTCCGTCTGGCCGCGTCTGCCTCGCTCTCAGCTGGCCACGAGCGCGAATTGGAATGACAAGATGACATTTCCATTCGGTGCACTTTCCTTCCCCAAAAACACTCGTTCGGTGTGCATATATTTCACGGTGCCATTTGTATTTGTTTCGCTGTAAACACATTTGACATTGACATACTACAGTATACGTCAAATATTATAAAAACATATATTCAAGAATGGGATGCGCTCTGGAGAAGCGTTCGTTGTATGAAAAAAAAAATCCCAAGCGCTCCTTCAATGTACCTTTCCAACTAAGGTTTGGTCAGGGCAGTTTAAGGTGTGCTCACAGACCGTATAAAGAAGTGGCCTAAGGGGGCGTCACCCGTAGAGTTCGGCTCCAGTCAAAATGAAGCTCGTCGAGGCTGGCGAATTTGGAGCCGAGTTCCATATTTGGAATTCTGCAAGTATCATAGCAAGTGCATAGCCAATTCGGAGCGAGGCTGTTGAAGGTAACACCCCTTCCCGCCCACCCTGCTGCTTTAGCAAGGAGCGGGCGCTTAGCAACGCTGTCAATCAAACCTGTTGCTAATGCTAGTGGGAGGGACCTCGGGGAAAGAAGGCGCCTGATTTGTCTCTTATTAATGTTCATATCCTGATAGCGGACAAAATAGTGAAATAAAAACCCCAGGATCATGTAGAGCAGGTTGATACGAACATTTTAAGACCAAAATGACGAGTCTGACAGCAGCTGCTACAAAGAAGGGTGTTGGTTTTTCAATAGACAGCGAATTGGAGCCAGAATCAATGGAGCTGAATCATGCCCATTTTCACTTCCTATTTGGAACACAATAGCTAGGGGGTTAGTTATACCATTTATATAGACAGTCTATGGTGAGAATGCATCCGCTTCTTATTTGGACCGCGACGGCTAGCACGTAGCAGCTATGTCCATTTATACATACAGTCTATGAGTGTACTATGTAACTTTTCTGGCGGAGGGACAATCATCTGCTGGAAATGCTTTGCCTGGAATGTTCCACAGTACGGCATTAAATGTGATTACCTTATGTTGATTGAATTCTGGAGCTTTTTCACAGATCTCACCTGTAACTTGGCCTAATTGTGTCACCTATAGTTTAATGTAATACCAGAAAAGTTACACAGTGTAGCTTTCATTACAGTACGTTTGTATAAATAATGCTTTATTCTGGCACTTTCATATTGGTAATTCTACACTTCTACAAATTTAAATTGTAGTGGAGGCAAGTTTGGTGCTTAAATGATCAGAAATAGTCTGGGGAAGGAGAAAAATTTTGGAAGACCATCTCATGACATCAGAAGCAGAACTGGAGCAGAACTTTTTACGCACGATTACTCCAACATGTAAGAATGAAGCTTGTCAGGCCTGTTTTATGGAACTATATTATTACATGATTAAAACCTTTAAATGGTAACAGGGTTTTTACCTCAACTATGTATAAAAAGTGTAGTTTAGAGGTCAATCCATCCATCGGTAACTCCATATCCCATAATATTCCTACTGTTACAACTCCAGACCATCCCGTTGAACTGCATTGGTTTTCTGAAAAGGAAGCAGGCGATGGCACATACCTGAGCTGATGATCCCGGGGTCACCTGGGCAGGAGGCGGTATTGTTGCACATACGCGTCTCTCGGAGTGCACCGCTGCAGAGGGTCCCGTAAGGAGAGGACACACACGAGCGGGTGCGCACCTGCCAGCCCTGGCCACAGGTCAGAGAGCACATACTCCACTGGGACCACTCCTCCGCCGCGGGGTCGCCTGGATCACACAGACGAGACAGAGCCACGTCAGCTCATGTAACTCACCGACTAAAGGGACGTGTTTTCTACATCCACGTATGATGCTGGATTTGGCTGCAACTGTTGTACGGAAAAGGCCCATGTTTGGTAAAATTTAACACGTGAATTGTAATGAATTTGAATAGTTAGGAGATATGAAAAATAAATAAATAAATAAATAAAAATAAGGCTGGGTGATATGAAAACAAACCAAAAAACTCACAATTTTGACCAATCCCGATTTTCAATTAGATTTTTATTTATTCTAATAAATACAAGCACAAATGGATTTCGAAATCAAATCTTGAACTCCAACAATATGACTTTTAATCAGTGCCATTTCATCCCAAAAATATTCCAAATTCTTTCTCCAAAGTCTGAACTCTGCTCCAAACCACACGCTTTTACTGACAGCGGGTTGGCTGTGGACCTCTCCATTAAAATGACCCAAGCTGATCGTTCACGATTAGAAACGACTGAATCTCGATTAAAATTCTATTAGTTGCACAGTTGAGTTTTATTTCAGTGTGAAATAAAAGGCCACGATACGTTTAGCACTTCTGAAGTAATATGTACTTCTTTGCTTTTTACTTCTGTATTTTAATGCTCAAAACAGATTCACTATAAGAAATGAAATGAAAGTTTATATAAAAAGTAGACCATCGCAAACGCCTTTAAACTAAAATTGCAAAAAGGGACTCGCACACAACGTATTGATTTTAATAAAGTGCTTGAAGCCCCAGTGGCCCTGTGATAAGTAATGAGTAATAATAAGACTTGAGACGTAATATCTTTATTTGAAAGGTAATGCTTTTACAGCTTTAGTGGCACCAGTGAGTTTAATATCTTAGTGATTTTAGACTCTTTTGTGACTGTGTGCTTGGTTGGGTAATTGCACTCACAGTAAATAAATACCAGAATACCCGAAATACAAGTTTGTTACAGAATTATCAGGCAGTAAAAGCATTACATTCAGCACCAGTGAGTTTAATATCTCGGTGGTTCTTAGACTCTTTTGTTGGCTTATGCTTGGCCGATGTGGAAAATTGTGATTCTTTTCCTCACAGAGATTCAGTTTCATTTTTTCTTTTCAAAACAACCAAAGAGCCAATCCGGAGCGAGGCTGTTGAAGCTAACGCCCCTTCTCGCCCGCACCGCTGGTTTAGCAGAGAGCGGGCGCTTAGCAACGCTGTCGATCAGAGCTGTTGCTAGCGCTAGCGAGACCGACCTCGGGGAAAGAAGGCGCCTGATTTGTCTGTTATTGATGTTCATATCTTGATTTACGGACAAAATAGTGAAATTAAAATACAGGATTATGTAGAGCGGGTTAATACGAATAATTTAAGACCAAAATGACGAGTCTGACAGCAGCAGTTACAGAGAGAGGGGCGACGGTTTTGAATAGAAAGTGAATTGGAGCCAGAGTCGATGGAGCCGGAAGTGCGCATCTAAATTTCTGATTCAATTTCATTTTTTCTTTTCAAAATGAAATTTGCCTTTCGTCAACATAAACAATACCAGGTTTTAATGGTGCCTGTTGGTTGGTGGAAATATTGAAAATACGAATTCAATGTATATAGATAAACTGACCACAAATGAATTAAAACAGATATTATCTAGGGTCACATTGTTCAAATACTATTCTAAAACCAACATACAGCCAAACACGTAAGCACATGCACACTTACCCGCTCCCCTTAGCCCCTCCCACCCTCCATTAAGGCTCTACATACACACACACACACAGACACACACACACACACACTACTACTTCTACTGATCATTCAAATCACATTCACCCCTAATGTGTCCAGACTTGTTAAGATATCAGCCACTTCTTTATCAGACGTGCCAACATTTGAAAACCTGTCAGAAAAACTAGTCCATATTTCTCCAAAGTCTGAACTCTGCTTCAAACAAAATGCATTTGGAGACAGGACCAGCTGTGGACCTCCACATTAAAACATAAACGAAGCATCTCATTGACGATTAGACGTGACTGAACCTCGACCTTGAATACAATCCAATAAATTGCCCGGGCCTTCCTAAGAGCTACCCCCAAAATGCCTGAGGTCCCCTGGATAAGACTATTGAAGTTTCAAGACAACAATTAAGCCCTAATTGAATTACAGGGCTCTTTGAATATTCATGGCGATAAAGCTGCATGACGTTGGGCTCTGAGGTGATAGAATAATAACCCATATGATTTATGAGGTGAGCGCTGGAGGGGCTGCATACGATCAAACGCACAGTCAAACGCGTGTGTGTATATGTGTGTGTACGTGTTGTGTTCTGGGGCATGGCTGAAGACGACTATTCCCCCTGTCTGATCATTTCCTCTTCAGCGAGTATCGTCCTTGAAAGAGGAAAACATTAGCCAAGTGGCGCCCCATCCCTTCGTTCCAAATAGTTTATGAATGCCATGTCCTTTGATGGAGGCGTCATCACACGGCAAAGGAGGAAATCAAATTAATTGCATGTCCGTTAATCGCATTACATCTTCATTAACATCCTCTGAGTCAAAGCTTAAGCTTGTCACAAATGCCTGCAGGAGCGATGGAACGCAGCTCGGGAAGAGAGGGGAGGGAACGGCAGAGGAGAAGACACGCCACGGGTTTTCCTCACAGGGGGACTCCTTCCTCTGCACTGCCTACTGCTCCTCTGTGTCACTGTGTACAGAGAGCTTCAACGCATGTGAGGATTCCATTTACATACGGACACTGCTCACATACTGTATATACAGCTTTAACTCATGTGAGGATGCTATATATAGAGAGACACTGCTCACATGCTGTACATACAGAGAGCTTTAATACATGTGAGGATTCCATTTACATACAGACACTGCTCACATGCTGTATGAACATAGAGCTTCAGTGCGTGTGAGGATGCTATATACACTGCTCACATACTATATATACAGCTTCAATACATGTGAGGATGCTATATATATAGAGAGAGAGACACTACTCACACACTGTACATACAGAGAGCTTCAGTGTGAGGATGTCATATTGGTGGTTTTCAGATTCTAGACTGTGATGATGTCATATGCCCAAATAAGGGGGGCACGAGCCAGTTTTCCCTATTGATTACATTGTACTTTACCATGAAATATCCAAAATGTAAATGCACAAATGTTGAACGTGATCATTTCTGTTACTGACTGGACCATTTAGCCCCTTATTTGACAACAAATATGTATTTTAACACTCTTCGTTTTAGCTGCCTCCCATCTGTATTAAATATTACTGGCTTTCAGAATGTTATGATGTTATGATCTGAAACACAGCAATACATCAATACATACAAACACTGCTCACATACTGTATATACAGAGAGCTTCAATATATGTGAGGATCTCATATATACACAGGCACATACTGTATATACAGTACAGCCATATATATACACACACACACACACACACACACACACACACACACACAGGCACATACTGTACATACAGAGAGTTTTAATTATTACCAGATCCATTATTCAGCTTCTGCAGAACTTGAATGTCACACACAAGCTTAAAATCACGCATGCCAAAAGGTCAATTAGCCATTATTATCGGCTGAACTCCGCTGGCCGTTGTACATCACAGCCCCGAGGAAATGCTGGATAATTACTCAGTATGTTTCTCAATACTATTTTTGTGTGGAGCTGATTCATAAGTGCGCCTTCATTATCCAAACTGTAAATCAGGGTGAAAAATCAATGTTTTATGCCACAGTTCTGAAAGGTCTTGACGAGATACTTCTGTGGAATGACTAAAGGCTACAAAGGCAGTGCAAGGACCATCCGTGGAACAAAATGTTATTCTGGTAATTTACATGCAAAACTAAACAAGGTTTTGATTAACATTTTCTTGACTTCATTTACTGAGAGCATTACAGGCGCTAGTCAGAAAAATAAAGTGAAAACGTTCTTCTCCACTGCTGTTTCTCCAAAAGAAAAGCAGGTAGCAGACCTACCACAAAAGTTACATTGTGCACTTATACCGATGTATGTTTTTATGTATATTTTTGTGCTCTGTCCAAATAAAGCAGGAGAGGAGGAGTGAGAGGTTGAGTCTCGCTGTCAGACGTCTGGTCACACATGTCTCACACACTCACCTGTCTGTGCCTGAAACACACCTGGCTGGTCGGCAGATCGCGGCCTCTGGGTTTTCACTTTGAGGTCATCATCATCATATGGATCTAAAAAGAAAGAGAGAAAAATGGTTTAAATGGTTTATGATGCCTATAGTCAAGCACGAAAAGAGAGATTTTTGGAGTGCTGCCAATTTAAAGATAAGCTGTGAGTGAAAGTGAAAGAAAACAATGTAACATTCTGGTGTAAGGAAACACGCCAAATTACTTTTTGTTGTTTATTTGTTGAACAGAGGGGCTGCTGTAGACCGTAACCCAGGCCAAAACAAGAGCAAAACAACAGCCGTCTCAACTCAGCACAGCCAGTCTCCAAACTCCAGTCACTGGTGAATCGAACCATCGCATGAAGTCTCACGTAGAAAAGCAGTTACATTAAAGGTCCCATATTACACAAAATTGACTCTTGTGAGCTTTAAGTTATAATGTTGTTACCTCCTCAAAAACATACCTCGAGTTGTGTTTTGTTTCATTCGCACACGTTTGAGTAACACGTTATTATTAGTCTGTCTACATCTCCAAAGCTCAAAATGCTCTGTTCCACCTTGTGATGTCATGAAGCAAGTTAACAGCTCCTTTTACCTTTGATCGAGGAGAGATTGGCAATTCCAGGGCTGAAATCATCCAAATGATTCTAGTGAAACTTTAAAACACAGTGGAGCACTTCCTGTATAACCACATGACATCACAACGTAGAACAGAGTTTTCTGTTTGAGAGAAGAGCTAATCTTAAATATGCAGGGTTTGTGCGTTAAACATGTGTGAATGAAACAAAACACGACTCCGAGTCTGTTTGTGAAGAGGAAACAACATTAGAACAGATCAGAAAATAGCGTAATATGGGCCCTTTAACAACAACACATAAACAGTCAAAAGAACAACTAAACACAAACTATCAGATCGTTACAGTATTTACATATAGGATGTACTAAAGCTACAACAACCAAAAGTCAGACGCTATTAGCAAAGGCGTTATAGGTTAAACTGCAGTATCTAAGTACTCACATCCCATCCGTGAAATGCACCTCGTTTTTGTATTTTTAGAGTGTTTTATTTCAAAGAAACAAACAATTGGATTTGCTGTTGTTTTTATCTCAATGCGCTTGGTATTCTGAACTCAATTTGGTTGGTACTTTTGTCCATTTTGCGATGAGGAAATGCAAAACTTATTTTTTAAAAGAAACAAGATTACGACGCAAACTCTGCCATCGACCGTTTGAGTAAATATACATGAGCTGTAACCCGTTTATATTTCAGATTCGCTGGCATCCCCCAATACTGTTTCATTGCATCTGAAACTCCAGCACGATGTTGCAACACCTGGATTCTGGCACACATCACTTTGAATAAGAGGAACTTTCAGAGCTGCTATTTGAAAGGACATCGACTCAAACGCCACTGTTGTAATAGGAGGAGCCTTTTTCCCTCGCAACAATCTTATAACTTCAGCAATCGTTCACAAAATATGTTAAAAGTTGGATTAAAAATACTGCGTCTGCAAGAGATATTTCATTAGATTTAAAAGATCATTTTCACACAAGCACTTTTTTACCCAGGGGGATTTTTCAGAAGAATTTGGGTAAAGTACCAGAGAAGAGAAGCGCATTCCCAAGTGAAATTATCCACATGAAACCGTTTTTGTGTGCACGGGTTACATAACACCCTAAAATGATGACACTAAATGACACTAAAACGTTCTTGTAGCATTTATGAGGCGAGGGGCATTTCAAGATACAGATGAGCACACGCAGCATAAGTCAGATCTGCTCAGCCTTTTGCTAGTTACACTTTATAACTGCACCTTCATTTTCCCTAATAAAACATGAAGAAAGACTTAAAGCCGCACTATGTAACTTTTCCGATTGGGAGGTCCACCACCACCAGCTTGTCCATATTTGCCTGAACTATGCGCCTCTCCAAATATCTAACCTGTTGATACTTTGCCGCTGATGTCATCAACATTACCTGGGAGTGTGACGCTAACTGTAGGCATGCTCTGTCTGAGGTTTTTTTAGACTTAAATCTGAGCTTTGTTTTAACACAATCTGACGGGAAAAAACTGGCCTAGTTGGAACTACAACAGACGAGCTGATTTTTACTGTTTACCAAATAACATTACAGTCACAAGCTAGCTAGCATTAGCCAACAGTTTTTCAGTTAGTCACTCTCACCTTTTTGTTGAAAATCAAACACCTAAACAGGACCATGAACGCTCTGATCACAGGCTCCGGAAAATGTGTTGGTTAAATCCATTTTGTATTTTTTCTTGCGTTTTCAGACGATCTAAAACGTTTTGGCTGTGTTTGTTAGTGTGTGCTTTGTGTCATCATAGTAACTGATGAACATTCCGCCATACACATACATGTGGAACACCCCCAGCGTGATGTCACTGCAAAGTATCAATAGTGTACCGTATTTTCTGGACTATAAGTCGCACTTTTTTTCATAGTTTGGCCTGGGGTGCGACTTATACTCAGATGCGATTTATATTTTTCTGGACATAAGTCGCACTTTTTTTCATAGTTTGGCCTGGGGTGCGACTTATACTCAGATGCGATTTATATGTGAAATATGTTTTTTTCTTCATTATTGTGCATTTTTTGGCTGGTGCGACTTATACTCTGGAAAATACAGTATATACTCAAATTTCAAACTTAATTTCGATACTGTGATGATAATGAAAAATAATTTAAAAAAAAACAACACTTTCTTTATACAACAGAACTTCATATTCAACATTAATTTACCATGTGGCCTTATATCTGTGTAATCCCTCAGTCGTCCAGTAGGTTCCATAGTGGTCCATGGGCGTGTACTAGTCTATGTGTCTTATACTTGTTCTGATTCAGCTCAAGATCATTCAGGTTTGTTCCTATCCTGGGAATGGGACTTTTTTAGCATCGATACTAGTAATTTTCGATACTTTTGACAACCCTAGTATCGAATGAGTTTTTCACTGTACCTCACTGGTACCATCTGCATGGAGGTAAAGATAAAGCCATAGATAAGATAGATTTTGAGCCAATCTGTGGAACATTCTTGGCAAAACAATAACATCTCCATGGAGACAAGCAGAAGGACCATAAGAAGGATTCAGACTTGGGTTTAGGGTTAAGAGCAAAATATGTTGCTACCAAGCCTGAATCCTTCTTAATAAAATATTTTTCATTATGAACTGGATTTCTTCATACTTTATTAGTGGTACTTAGGCGTAGTTATTACAAAATCTGCTTGTAATTTGGCCTATGTGTGTGGTGGACAAATGTCTGTCTGATTTGCTTCCACTTTCTTTTATTCACTCTATGCCTCTCTCATTCTCTGGTTTGGTTTTGTTCTCAGCAGGGTGACTTCAACAAAAGCCCAAAACAACATATTTAAACAGAAGAACAGCGTGTTGCTGCGTGTGGGGAGACTGATATCTTCGGCTTCCTACTAAACTGCTGTGCCGTTGCTTGTCGTACATGGTTAACGAATGCAGCGAACAGTGAGAGGATTTTAAATTAAGGGACACCAACATGAAGTACACAATCTAGTATGACGACAGGTACTACTATAAGAGAGTACTGAGCGATCATAAAATACTGTTTCAAGGTTAATACTTATGAACTGTCCAAATCGCTTAGAAAAGGAAATTTTGCTACACATTCGAGTGTCTAAAATATAAATCTAAAAATAATCTGTAATGGAGTTAGAGGTAGATATTTTGGATGATGACAATATGTTTTTTTTATACTAATTATGGAAAATCACTTTTAGCAATTGTCTATAATAAGTGATTATAATGAGAATTTCTAAAAATCTTGTTGACTGACATGACCATTTCTAATTCCAAGTACAGCTTTAGCTCATTTCAAACGTCACATTTTAGAAATAATAATCTAGACTTGAAAAAAGTTTTTTCTGTGTGTCTTAAGCTTAAGTACTTTCCACATGTACTTTCTACGGAAATAATGGAAATGAGACAAACAGAATCATGTAGAGAAACTGTTGGCAGCAGGGGCGGCGCCAGATATTTTTGGTTGGAGGAGCTATGGGGGTGCCAAATTCTCCAATGGGGGGACACACTTAACATGTTAATTTAGAGCCTTTTATGGATGCAAGCGCGGCCTCCGCCCCCACCCCCTGCCATGTTTGAGTCGCTATTTTAAACAAGTTTAAATGTAGTCAGCCCCTGTAGTGATTTATAAAACCTAACATGGAACCATTTTAAATTGTAGTCTCATTTTAAACACTGTGTGGTCGCCATTTGCACATTTTTAGTCGACATTGGATGTGCTATGAAAATGAAGCAAGCATCTTTGGCGGAGCTCTGGGGGAGCATTGGCCATTCTAAGGGAGGCTAGTGCCCTCTCAAGCCCCCCCTGGTGCCGCCCCTGTTTGGCAGCATTATATTTTGACATATTATGTACTGTGATATTTACTGCATAGCCTTACGTTGTAGTTATTGTGTGTGTCTGGCCATGTTTGTCATTCACAGTGTGCCACTAGACTTTCTCTTTCTATCTAGTATCTATCTATCTATCTTATCTGTGTGGTTCTTGTGGCTGGAGACAGTGAAAATTGAAAGTAGCTACTAGGGAATCCTGCTCATTTTTGTGTGAACTAAGCAGAGTGAAAAGAGAAAACAGATCCACACTGCAGTTCTTTGGAGCTCCCGATGTTTTAATCATTTTAATGGCACCACAGTGTGACGTTTTGGGGTCAAGCCCTTCTTGGGGCGACAGTAGCTCAGTTGGTAGAGTGTTTGTTCACTGATCCGAAGGTTGGTGGTTTGAATCCCGCTTTCGACTTAAACATCTTTGGGAGAGCGGCCAGATCCACTGACCCACAAGTTGTCGATGCGATTCCAGCTCCCGCAGATGAACGCTGTTGTAGTGTCCTTGGGCAAGACACTTAACCCACCTTGCTCCCAGTGTCTGCGTACACTGGTGTATGAATGTGTGTGTGAATGGGTGAGTGCCTTGAAGGTAGAAAACTGCTATATAAAAATGGGACCATTCAGACATTTATGCGTAGTGACAAATATCTGACCTGTGCCCAACTGAAACTTCGCCGCTGATGTCATCAACATTCCCTGGGGGCGTGATGCTAACTGTAGGCATGCTCTGTCTGAGGCTTTTTTAGACTTTAATCTGCTTTGTTTTAACACAGTCTGACCAGAAAGAACTGACTTAGTTGGAACAACAACAGACGAGCTGATTTTTACTGTTAAACAAGTCCTTCTCAAATAACATTACAGTCACAAGCTAGCTAGCATTAGCCAACAGTTTTTCAGTTAGTCACTCTCACTTTTTTTTAAACAGGACCATGAACACTCGTAATGATCACAATCTGCTGCTGTTTGTGCAGTTTGTGTCTACTAGTTTACAAAAATGTGAGCATTTACCATTCAGACATCTATAGCATAGTGACAGATTATACTGCATCACCAATGAATTTAGCGCATCAGTATAAACCAAACTTTACACCGACTCACTGCAGTCCAGACAACGCCTTGTATGTTCTCATTCCACTTCCATTTCCTCCTGTATCGCCGAAACATCACACTTTTTAGGACTAATGGTTCATTTTTCAGCAATTCAACACTGAGAATGACTGTGTATTCTAATCCATCTCTCTTTCGCTTCTGAGCCGGCGGAAAAGGACCAGAAAAAATGAACGTTGAAAATTACCTGGTGGATTACGGTTGGATTTGCTACCTGCTCTCTCTTTGGTGCACGGCAGGACGGACAAAAAGAGGGGAAGGTACGAAGCGAAGGATAGGCCAAAGAGGAGATCAATATGGATAAAACCCTTTGCGGCTTGACCTTTGCAGACCTCGCTATATTGTTTAATGTTCTGGACGGCGTTTTAATGGACACATCATCATGTATTTCATCACCTAACTGTGTCCTCCTTCCAACAATTTCAGCTATTTTTCACATCTCTGGGGATTCTGGGCCTCCCTCATCCGCGGCTTTATCACTCCCAGCTCCGCATGGGGTCGATATCTGGGGCAAATGAGGACGTGCGGTCAGTCAGAATTCGGTAGAGTTTGCCAGTTGCGTTTGCAGATCAAAGACAACACAACGCTTTCTAACTGGAGCTAGCAAGTAGGTGGCCTAAACTTTGAAATGAAAAAAAAGTTTGAGAATAAAGTGGAATTTAAGTACATAATGTAGCAGAGCCGAGCTGGCGGTGCACAAAGCAGAGCGCTTACAGTGTTCAAAGGCGAAGTATTAAAGATAAAAGACCGTTTCAAACAGAACGGCGGCTGCGTCGTCGTCACGGTGACGCCTGTCAGTCACTCGGCGGGCTGCTGACAGTGATTTGTATGAAATGGTGTACCTGTGACTGACACACTGCCACGGGATATCGCTTTGGTTTCAACTTTTAGATTTTCTCTTCCAGATGTTGGAGCAAACACACGGAGCAAAGAGCGCGTGTTCATTTGGGTGCGTTTAAGGTAGCCGTCTGTGTTTTCTACGCCTTAAGAATGGTAATTTTGAGGTTGACAAGGTGCACTCTTCTCGAGGATAGATCACTGCTACGTTTCAGAACTGGTAAACGAATACGAAAGTAGTGTTTTTGGTCGTTCCACTGCTCGTGTTTTTCATCATTAGTTCCACTGCCAGTTTTTACACCAGATGCCCTCCCCTCACAATCACCGCCATGACTGGAATAGGCAATGTGGGACCAGACTAGACCTGCACAATATTGAAAAAGATGCGAAATGTTACTGTGAGATTGATATTACTTTGAATTTGATAGTAAAAGAAAGCTTCAAAACGTTGTAGGAGTGAAGATGTTTCGCTGCTCATCCAAGCTGCTTCTTCTGTTCAGTTCTGGTCAGATTATTAATCAGATTAATCTGACGAGAACTGAAGAAGCGGCTTGGATGAGCAGCGAAACGTCTTCCCTCCTACGTTTTGTCCAGTTTCTTTTCCTATGGCTCATACCTGGACGAATGACGGATCACACGGACATTTGAATTCGACGCATTATTTCAGTTTGCATGCGCAGGCCTTATTTGTATTTTCGTAATGTTCATTTGACTTGCATGCTGCTACGGCTCGCTGTGTGGGACGGAAAAACAATCACAGGAAGCCAGTTTAATAAAAGCATCTCTGAAAATATTGCAATGCTAAATTTGTTAGCCTCATAGCACAATCGCCTGAGTAATTTTCCAAGGTTTTCGGGAAAATACAAAAATAAACTGCCTATGTCAATTAGATGACTGGGTAGCTGTAAAAATCGTTCTCATTCGCCGAGGTCAGAGCCAATGACACCTGCAGATACAACAGGGTCTGGGGAGTAAAAACTTGCCAAAAAAATCACTCAGGCAGTTATGCTATAAGGCCGGCATAATGTTGCTCTTCCCTCTCACAATTTCCGTATTTTCCCGAGTCCAAATCAGTGAGCGAAGCCTGCAGGAGGACACAGAAGCCTCGTGTCTGCCTTGCTGGGTCTGTCACTCAGCGGGCGCAGACTGCAGAGATCACCACAGTCTCCATAAACATGCACAAACAGAATTAGCCCACAGCACAGCGAATACCTAATTACACACATTAGCGACGACAACAGAGCTTTAAAATTCCTTGATGTGGTGAGTGGACGTGCTGTGACAAACACCTGCACAAGAACAAGTAAATATGGAGGAGAGATCACCGGAACAGGGGAAGATGGCACGTATGCAGCTGGGGTTTGCTTTGCCTTATTTCAGTGACCTAATGCTATTATCGACCGGATTTAAAAGGTTCAAGCTGAGTACAAGTTTAGACTGCTAATTTCTAATAAAACGAGATTTGGGGAGATTTGGGGAGATTTGGGGTATTTTTTGTTGTAATATGATAAGATTTGAGCTGTAGGGGGTTGAATAAGTAACGTCTATGGCTAATTATTGCTTCATTTTGCTATTAATATGTTGCAGCACGGGCCTTTTAATGATATTGTCTATTTAAAAATGGATTACTGGGATTATCTTGCATTGTTGTTATTGTGTCAGTGGCATAAAGTAGTTTCAATATGATCGTTTATCGCTTTATACTTTTGTAGCGATATATCGTGATTCAAAATGTGTTATCGTGATAAGGAAATACAATGCAGGATTTGAAACACGTAAATTCATCGCCCCCATGTGGATGGAGTTGGCGTCTACAGAACAAGTTTTCGCTTTATGCACAATCTGTTTTTAATTATTGATATTTCTATACTAAAGTTTATTCAAAAATGTATCATTCAATATCAAATAAAGTAGCTAACACGCTAAAAATGAAACCTGAACCTACTAACCAGCCACTGTCAGTGCAGGATTTTAAATTGCAAAAGTAAATTCATCGCCCCCTTGTGGATGGAGGTGCCGCCTATTGAAAGAGATCTCGCATTACCTAAAACATGCCTTTAATTATTCATATTTCTATACTGAGGTTTATTTAAAGATGTATTATTCAATGTCAGATCAAGTAGCTAACACGCTAAACATGAAAACTTAACCTACTAACCAGCCACTGTCAATGCAGGATTTTAAATTGCAGAAGTAAATTCATCGCCCCCTTGTGGATGGAGTTGACATCTAGAGAAAAAGATGTCGCATTATTGATATTTCTATACTAAAGTTTATTTAAAAATGCATCCTTCAATTTCAAATCAAGTAGGTAACACGCTAAATATGAAACCATAACCGACCATAACCAACTAACCACGGTCTACGTCTATGTGGACTGTGATATACGGTTTATAGGGCATAAAGGGAGACATATGGTAACCTTGTAAAACCAATGTGTAAATCAAATAGCATGTAAAAACATGGTGAGACACTTCACTACTCACAATATGTATAGTACGTGGAAGTGTGTCCAGCCAGGCAAACTGAGCGCACAAACACGCACACGGCTATTTTCAGCCATATATCAAATCTGAGCTTATGGCTTCTCTGCTGCTGGTCATTTACTCCGGGGTCCATCTGGGAGAGCCCAAACTGATAGAAGTGCACCATAATGGGCTTTTTATAAGCTACCGGACAGCCACATCCACTCCATCTGGCTCCGTCTCTCCTCTCTCGCTCCTCCCCGCTTTCCCCATCGCCGCGTGGCAGATATGAAGAGCGAAGTGGAATCAGGTTGGGGCCGCACAGCCTCTGCCTTACTACAGGGGGCCCAAGGTCAGTTATGTGCCTTCAAAATGGATTCAGAATCGAGTTTTCTGCACCCCGGCGTCCACCAGTGTTTTCATATCAGTCGCTCATACATACGGCTGCGCACCTTCACAGCTATATACACACGGATAAACACAGGCCGGGCAAATTCTTCTACCACTGAATTGGCTTTGTTTCATTTCATTCGCAGTCTCAAATACTCACTCTTCTCCTCGCATTTTCTCTTTCTTATTAGATATTTTCAAATCTCAGGGCTCGCACACCAGCTAGTCATTTTGTCAGGCTGCATTAGAGGTTCTCAGGCTGGTGGGATTCTTACTTTGCCTGTTTTGTCCTTTATTCCTATCAAAGAAGGAGGTATTAGGCAAAGTTGATTTTTTTTAGCTTCCTACCATGTTAAAACGTTGTTCCCTCACCAAAAACCTGCCTGAAGAGGTTTTAGAGCTCATCCATGCACGTTTCAGTAAAATAGCGATCTCTCCTCGGCCCTATTCGAACCCTCTTTACGGTCAGCTGTAAGATTCTGTCCAAAGCTCCGCCCACAATCCTACGTCGCCCATGCGCCCACACGACAATTCTCCATAAATATACAAAAACGTGACGCAAAACTGTACACAGCAACTTGACAAAACAGGTGCGACGTGCAGTAGTTTTATTAGCGGGATGCAGCTGATTGTGTTGTGATGGTGCTCTGAAGGGGAGTAACCCAGCATGGAGAGCAAAGGGAGGGGGGGACTCAGCGTCAAAAACGAAAGTGACATTTATAAAACATGTTAATACAATGTTTTCGATGAATATAATAAAAGGTAAAATGGTGATCCAAATATGTTATGTGCTAGCGGTTAGAAGTAATAAAGAAGTTAGTTACTTGCTCTTGTTTTGTTCAGAAATGTTTAGTTATGACAAATGTTATGTTATTCCTGACTCAGTTCTAACATGTTTTTACCTGGTGCATTCGTCTGGACCAATTTGTGTTTATAATTTCTAAAAATATGTCACGGGGTGATTATAAAACTGTGCCCTTGTGAATGCGAATAAAGATGTGCTTTCAGAGTTGCCATGTGTCAGACTGAGTAACCCAGCTGCACAACAGCAATCAGCAGACAATCAATGTGCTGTTGGCCTCGGCGATTCACTCTGCGTAACATTAGTGCTCTGGATTGGCTTGATCAATTATATACAATTATACACTAGTGGTGGTTCAGGTTTACTATAAAGCAAGCTAGCAGTGTTTACACTCATGGCTGGTAGCATGCTAAATGGATCGATGGCAGATAAACATTAACCCCAGTTTGCCACACAAGTGTTTGGATATCTCTGCTTGAGAGTGTCACCAATTACACAGTTACAGAGCTGTGGGCTAAATGTCTGAGTAGCACGCAGCATGTTACCTTGGCGCGCAGAATGTCCTATCGTAACTCATTAATCTTGAAATTCCAAAGGTTGCCGCTTTGAGGGAGGTGTCATGATAATCACATTTTATAGGCCTATATAATGTAATGTAATACAGATGTGCAGACAAGATGCACTGTGGGATCTCGACGACGATATTCTTGTGATAAGCAGGATCAGACTTACTTTCTAGTCACCATGACGACAACAACAACCATCCCCAATTACACTTCAGTTAAATTGCAGGTAGCGAGAAAATGGTCACATTTTTATATAGCGCTTTTCCACCTTCAAGTCACTCAAAGCACTTTACGTCAAGGAACCACTCACCCATTCACACACACATTCATACACCAGTGTACGCAGACACTGGGGGCGAGGTGGGTTAAGAGTCTCACCCAACGACAGCATTCATCTGTGGGAGCTGGAATCGCACCGCCAACCTGTCGGGCAGTAGATCTGACCGCTCAACCAGTGATGTTTGCAGGGGACTTGTAGTAAAAAAAAAATACAAAAGCAAATGTACGCAAGTAGTTGGACAAATGTACCATATATTCCTGGGGTTTCCTGGTTTTGCAAAGTCACAATTTCATAAAACTCACATCTCTTTATTTTGGTCATTTATTATTCTACAGTATCGAGTCGGGCGTAGAATAGTCCTTGTTATTATCTGCTGCGTTCCGCTGTCACTGACAAAACCAATGTACTAACTTCTGAAACAACCCAGTATTACATCAACTCTGCAAACAGTTGTGTTGATTATAGCCACACCATATGACGGAGTTCTGCTCACATTTGGCTTCAGACTTGCACTGTGTTGCTATGGCGACAGTCTCCTGCTGATGCCGAATAGAAATTGCTATTCAAGTCAGCAAAATGGACAGTCTTAGAGATATTTCCAGTAGTATAACTTTTTTTTAAAGGAGGAAACGCTAAGGACTTTGGTAGTGGGCTTTGAAAAATAGGCTATAAAACTGATTATTTGCAATGGCGACCGTGAACAACTGAAAGGAAGAGATAGCAGGCCAATGATTATTTTGTGGAAACGTTTTAATTACGCCTTGGTGGCAGTAAGCGGCCTGCTGTTAGAAGGAGCATAATTGTGCTTTGTGCCTATTTCCATGTGTGTGCAAACATGCTAATATTGGTCATGCATGTTTACGGTTATGTGACATCTCTAGCATTTCACTGCTAATCAGCTTTGAGGGCACACTGACTGCACAGATAATGCTAATGACTAAAACAAGTGTATGCATGAACAGAGCAACAATTAGCATTAGCCAGAGCAGTGGAGTGTACACAACCCAGCCAGTAAGCACATGCTGCACACAGCTCTCCATCCCAACTGAGGATACAGGAGTCAATGGGACAGAACATCACATACTCAGCCAACGCACAGGCCCATGACAAAAATTCAAATGAACTAGAGCTGGGCTGAGAGAGAAAAGGAGTCATGAGTTACAATTAATCTAATATTGCAACATAGCCTACTTTAAAGGCAACATCATCTCAATTCTGAACAATGCTATAAAAACGGTCTCTCTCCTGAAATATATTTGTAGCTGTATTTTTTGATAACACTCGAGAAAGTTTCAGTTCTAAGGCCTCATACTTTTTTGACAGACAGTTGTGTAACAGATCAAAAACCAGGATCACTGTGCGACAGTAGCTCAGCTGGTAAAGTGTTTGTCCACTGACCCACAGGCTGGCGGTCCAATTCCAGCTCCCACAGATTAATGATTTTGTTGTGTTTTTGGGTAAGACACTTAACGCAGCTCACCCCCAGTGTCTGTGTACACTGGTGTGTGAATGTGTGCGCGAATGGGTGAGTGGTTCCTTGATGTAAAGCGCTTTGAGTGTCTTGAAGGTGGAAAAGCGCTATATAAAAACGTGACCATTTATCATTTTACCATTTACTGGACTTGGGCATGAACAGTTTTGCATTCAAATAGCATCCACTGAACGCACAGATATATTAGCACGTTGCCTAAATTGCTGCTATTATTACTTTTTCATGGTTTATGTCCACTACTGCCAGCAGAGGGCAGCAAACATCTACACAGTGCACTGGAATTAGATAAATTTATTTATTATAAGTTTAAAAAAAATGTAAACTGTCAATCAAACGCATGGTATATTGACTTGAATAGAAAGTTACAATATTATAATTCTTTCACCACACTTCATTAACACATATTATATTAACACTATGAATTAAGAAACATGTTTACCTTGTTCACTTTTTTTCTGACTGAAGCCTTGTCTATACAATTACTGAGGTGGTGACTATGGCGACCTAAATAAAACCTGTCAAGTATATCGCTTAATACTTCATAATCACTTAGAGAAAACACGTTACACAAGAGCCTTTCACAGCCTTTAGCCTTTTTTGGTAAAACAGGGCAAAGAGGCGGCATTGTACTGCTGTGGTAAAACACCAATCAAAGTCTAATATTCAGCAAGTTCCATAAATCATTTCTATAAAAGTGTAATTATACAAGGTCCTTTTAAAAGGTCCAAGGTAAATGGAATGGAACGCAACAGGCTCACGACATTAGCTCAAGGACACGGTAAACGCTACAGAAACCTACTTCACAAAACAGGTCTTTAGTGACAATGCAAAGCAACACAATTTATTACTATGGTAACTAGTACCGCATTCAAAAATAGAGGCTTCAGTTACAGTTCTCCCACCTTCTCTTAGAAACCAGACAAACTCAATGCACAATCATGTTTCCAAGAGGAGAAAAATTGTGTTGTCAATGGTAGGATTTGTACATTTCCACTGCTGGTTTGTTCATTTTTCCCATACCATAAGATGTTTATACATTTTCTTTTCAAGCAATTCATTCCCGTCTCTTCACTTGAACTATATAAATGGCAAATATTCACATTTTTATGTAGTGCTTTCCACCTTCTAGGCTCTCAAAGCAGTTTGAATCAAAGAACCACTCACACACATTCATACACCCGTGTACACAGACACAGGGGCGAGGTGGGTTAAGTGTCTTGCCCAAGGACATGTAAGAATGTTCGTTTCTGGTATAAGCGTCAACGAGGACCAAAAGTCTGAAGGGTTTTAATGAGTTCCACACAGGTAAAGTGAACAGTGAAGCAACGGACTCTCCGGAAAGGACAGGAAGAGAGTCCTGAGATGTGCACGTTGACAAGGAGGATCTTCTTCTGGTCTGCGTCGCGTCCTCGTAAGTCTCCACGCTGGTCTGCATAGCGTCTTGGTGACACCCCACGCATTCCATACGTCCGCCCTTCACTGGTGGACACATGTTATTTATCTTAACATTAGTAAATCAAGATACCAGTTTGATGTAGTGCTGCACCGCTAGAAAGCACCTTACGGACACAACAACAGCATTCATCTGTGGGAGCTGGAATCGCACCACCAACCTCAGTGGACGGCTCCAATGATGTTTATGTTGAGAAACCGCAAACCTTCAGATCAGTGGACAAACGCTTTACAAGCTGAGCCATGTTTGATATAGCTACTGTTCTGTTTTGTACCCGATAACAATGTTCTCTGCTACGTATACCGTTTTTACCTGCCATTAGTCCTGCCAGTCTGTACTAAAAAGAGCTAAACTACTATTACCATTATTTTCAACAGGCTCGTTTTGTTCCGTATATGGCAACGCGGAATAAACAAGAAACCAGTCCAAGTAGGCTTATGCATAGAAACACTTACAATAAAAATCTCCACCCACGCATAGATCTCACCCTCTTTTGACCCCAATATGCCAATACGATGTTGTGTTATTTCTGTCACAGCAGTTGAGATAAAGAGTGTGCATTATATGTGGGTTTGCCTGATGTTTTATAGAGTGACAGTATAGACACATAATGGAGCTATGCTTGTTTAGCAATAAAGACCCAATTTTGTGTTCGTCCAAAGCTTCACTGGCTCTGTCTACAGTTGCTTAGTTACAAGTTGGCATGAAATGTACAATTTGATTCATGCAGGTGTGAATATAATACTTTTGTGTCTCCTGGCTTCCTCTCATCCTTGTGGGACAGAATGTATTTGAGGTAGTTTTTGCACCTTCTTACACAGGATCCTTAATGATGGAAGTCTATGGCCATTATAATGCAGCTACATAGTTTATATTACATTCTGCAGGGTCAACTTAAAGGCTCCCCAGGCCCGTTATAGCAGTTATGCACAAAGAAAACATGGAAACAAAATAAGTGAACTACTAGGATAAGTAAGCACTATTATCTCCATGCCAGTGTATATCAGAATGTTGGAAAAAAATCAAATTGTGGAAAACGTCTTGCAAAAATGAGGAATATATTTGGACTTTTTCAATAATTTAAAAAATATTAATTATCTGATAATTAACCTCATTTAGTACATTTAAGGACATATTTTAGCATATTTTTGTTGGATTTCGTTTATTGTATATCGTTATAGGGATTGGTGTTGCCGTGATGCTAAAATTTCTTGATACTCAATACTGATGCCGATACTACAAAACGCTCTTTCTTTAAACAATACAATGTGATTTTGAACATTAAATACTAGTACTTTCTTTTCTATTCCCATGTGGCCTTATATCTGTGTAATCCCTCAGTCGTCCAGGTAGGTTCCATAGTGGTCCATGGTCATATACTGCGTGTACTAGTCTATGTGTCTTATACTTGTTCTGATACAGCTCAAGATCATTCTAAAGATCTTCAGGTGTTCTGTGAATGTGACTTTTTTGGTATCGATACCTGCTCAAATTTATATCTAGTTTCGTTACTAGTTTTATATCAATTAGTATCCGATTTTCTGTACTTTTGACAACCTTAATAGGGACATTAAAAAGGAATATTAAGGCATTATTTCATGTCAATTTCACCCACACTTTTTCTTTGCTTTTGGGTGTCCGCAATCTAGGGACCTAACCTCTAATTACAAGACGTGCATTCGGGAACCCAATAACTCAGTACATCTTTGTCTACGTCACTGCCGCATACATGGATACATATGGCATATAAATATATAGCCCACTGATAGATGGCATGTGGGCAGGCGCTGTGGCCTTGACCATCAGAGAAACCCACCTCAGATCACAAATACGTCACCGCAGACAGAACAACATTCCATATTCAAGGACTACCACACCATCATCTGTTCAGGAGATGAGCTTTTCTGCCTGCTCTCGCTGGCCGGCCGATGTTCCCAGGAGAGATAGCGTGTGCCATGAGAATAAACATGGCCACGAGCTTAGACTACGCAAATAAAAAGTAGAAATTAAAGTTGAGTCACCAAATAGTGTTGGCCTGGATTTTGTATTATATAAAATGGTGTGGGTGGGTGTATGCGATCTGTCTGTCTAGGGCTGTGATTCCTAATCTGGGGTATGGTGCAAGGTGAAATTGAAGTATTTGAAGTATTTGAATGTAAAAATGTGTAAAGATCTGAAAGAAGAAAATGTACTAGTACCTGGGTTATGAGATGATGGGTACAAGACAAAACGTCCCCTTAGAATTATACGGTTATATCTGATGTTTTTTTGTTTTGTTTTTTTAAAATTGAGTTACACATTGTTGTTCTTGAACATCTTTTGTACATTTTTTATCAGCATTTTTCTCAGAACGCAGACAGAACCTTAGAATTCTGAGGGGACCCAAAAGAAAGGTTGGGGACCAATGGTCTAGAGCACACAACATCTCATTGCATTAAGATAAGCTTGGTTTGTTATGACCATCGACCAAGACTCAAGCAAAAAACTCAGTGAATGGTAGAATTTATACTTATACTTACTCTTACTTATACATTTTTCCATGCCATGTGTCTAAACTTTGTAATAAAAGACAACAAGCGCTTCATTTCTCCCTCTTCTCTTGCACAATGTTCTGTTTTGTTCAAGCACTGTTGTAGAAAATATAAGACTGACTTCTTTTAACTATGTTATGTAAAAAAGATGTAAACTTCAAGCCAAAAGTTTCCAAACCCTTGCCGTGCCAACCTCCTTTAGATTCACAGTCATTATAATGATCTGGGTTCATTTGTATGTCATAAAGACGTCTCCTACAGGCACCAGTGTGAAATTACAAGCCGCAGGGATGGGACTGTCTGGTTTGAGTATGGTCAGAACAGGACCCAGGTCACATAATGGCTATTCTCGGCACTTACATTTTTGGCTTTCAGTTCTGTTTAATTTTGGGTCTTACTCAGAGCCCAGAGGGAGAGTCCACTGTGGCCGCACCATCATCTACTGTTAGTGGACAGCGTTATCCTGTGGGCACAGTGAGTCAGGACATGACACAAAATGGCTGGCAACTTCCCCAATTCCCAGTTTGTGGTACAAGAGATTGTAAAAGTCTTATTAAAAGATACGCTCATCAAAAGGACGAAAATACCAACAAAATTATGCGCGTGATATTTGAGTGCAAGAACATGAAAACAGAAGTAGAGAGAAAGAAAAATTTGGGTTTGAAACGTATTCATTAGTGATGTGATGTTCGTGAATTTTACTTAGATTATGCATAATTCCGATGGGTAAACACTCCACACACATTTAAGACCTGGTCGTTTCTCTCTGTGATTAGTTTGTAGATAAAATGAGTTCTCACATCGGCTTCTGTCATATAAAATAAATAGTAAAAGAGCCAGCCTTTTGAAATGAACGGATCCAAAAGATTCGGATCCTATAAAAGAGACGAAAGTCCCATCACCAGTATTCATTGGTTTCAACCTCCTGTTTGAAGGCGACATTTCGAGGACATTCGACCATTTAAAAGCTATAATATTTTGTTTGAATTGCTAATTGCTATGGCAACAGTGCCTTTGTGGATAGCGGGTATCATTCATTATTAAACCCCGTAACTGAAAGTGATCATTGTTTAAAGTTTTTGAAACGCATCATCACCTCCCTATTATCTCTCTTTTCCCACTAATCCGTTTTCACAAAGTCTTTCTTAAGAAATCCCTGAGTCAGCCGAACGCCACGCTGATGAATCACTTGAATACTCTTCGCCAATAGTCACATTGATTGACTTTAGCAGCATTTTGTACCATCTTCAGTGAGTCTAGGAGCACTATCTCATCACCTCAGCCCCGAGACAAGAAGTAAACTCTCACCTCGGGCTGTATCTTTAGTCTTTTCAATGAAAGGTCATCTGCGGCGGACACACTTTGAAGGATCGCTCACTTTAGTCTTTGAGGAGACGTGTTAAAATGGCTTGCAAATCCTACTAGAAGTTTTCAGTCATCTGATCTTTTGTTGTCATAAGTTATAGTGATTTTTTTTATTGACTCTGAAACTCTTTGTCCCTGTGCAACATCAAATTCTAGGGGTATAGGCACATGTGGGGAACTTGTCTTGGTCTTGGCCTTAAAGTTCATTCTCCAACAATTTGCTGCCACTGGGGCAAACTTTCCAGAGCAGTGGGACACAGTTTTAAAGATTTTGCGCAGGTATCTTGGTCAGGACCTAGCGGGAGGATTAGCTAGCCTGCACACTGCAATGTTTTCAGTACTATTATTTTTATGCAACAGCGTGGCTAAAGCACAGTAAAGTCTATTAAGAATATAGTTCAAATAAGGTTCCAGTGTAAATCGTAATGTAAAGCTGAAGACCTCTGTTACAGCTGAAGATCCAAGCTCCACTGATTCCTTTTGTCATTGTTTCTCGGGTTGCATTGCTACAAATTGCCTGGGATGCTTCAAACAGCGTTCAATATCACACAAACGCAGACACAGGCTAGCCCATGTAATAGCGGCTCTACCTGTCTCTCCATAGGTGGTATCTACAGAAGAAATGGAAAGAGGGAGACAGATGAACAGGCACATGAAAACCACCACCACAAATGTCCCCGGCGTCCCTTAGGAGGGGCTCCGCTGTATGTGCGTGGGTGTATGGGGGACCAAAATCAGACAAAGCCAGACAAGGGGAGAGGAAAATAGTTGGACATGCTTTGCTTAGCTCGAACCAAAACAGTCATTACATGGAGAGCCTGAATAGGTGCACTTAAGTACTTGATGCTGTGGAGGCACGCTGATGGTGCTTGGCTGCAAACACACAGACAGTAGCGGAATGAACAGGTACAATTAACATATCCGAGAGCGTTCAAGAGCAGTCATTTATGCTTTCACCAACGCTGTGTGATAGCATCAACTCACTTTCACTTTTCAAAGGACTTTGTAGAATAACCAAACTCTTAAACGGTATTACAGTGTTAATTAGTTGAATTGAAAAAAATGAAAAACAGGGCGAGGGGTGGGCTACGCTCTGCTGCGAGAAACAAGCGTGTGGCAGGGCATCCGGACGGGGAATGATTGAACGTCCAGGTGCAAAGTCTTTAATTTGCTTTCCGTATTTTTATTTTGGATAGTTGGCATTAGCCGACATGCTAGCGGTGTTTTCGCTGTTCATGGAGGAGCTCTTCTCAGGAGCTCTTGTGTTTACTGTGGGGCACAAAGTTTGAGAGGATGGGTCACTCTACGACCAAGACTCCAAAATATCACATTTGATATCAGTCGCAGCTCATCTTTGGTCGTACAACGGTTCTAAATTGTCTTGGTCTCACTCTGAAACCAAAGACCCATGATTTTTAGCTACGGCTCAAGATAAATCTCTTTGCAGACGGCCAAAATCATGCTGTAAACAACCAACTTAAGACTTAAACAAGCGTCATCTAACTTTTCTAGTGTGTGTTCTGCTACCTGATTTTCTCCATTGAAGTGTCATTTTCTTATTGCGTACTATGGAATTCAGTTTACCTTCATTGCACTTATTTAATTACAAGTTTGTTGCTAAAGAAATATCTTCAAAAACATACATTCTTACTGTGAGCGGGGTTGCCTCTCCACAGATCTGACATGTAACTTCATCCCCAGTTCCAGGCCAAGCAATAACATCTCCACGGAGCGAGGTGTAGAATCATCCACCCGAAAAGTGCACCTTTAAATGACCTTTAAACTATCTTGGAAATGCCAGATACTGGTTTCACTTGTGTTGGTTAAAACTATATAATTTATAACACAAATGTGATCTGGGATTTGTTTGTTCAGCCTGCAGTGGGATAGATGTTTCTTTAATGCTGCACAGTTAGAAGATTGTAACTACTGGAGTGGACTTCTCTGCCTTGCGTGCGTGTTCTCTGTTTCCCCCCTTATGTAATAATGTCCCATGTGGCCAGAACCCCTCTTGAAATGAGTGAAATTGATTGTACATTTAAGATATGCATCCCTCATGAATACACTGGCAATACATTTCAGCAGAATGAATCCTGTACTAAATATCTTGCATCATTTTTGTGAGTTAACACTGGCCTGCATTTGCTGAAAGTAGCCAGGGAGTGTTCAAAGCATCATTAAAGCCATAAGAGCACTTACAGCTCCTAAAGCCAGTGGTTGATAGGGGACGTTTGAGCTGTCCGAGCAAACTACTACAAACTACGGCTACCAGTGGACTTCATCAGATGTAGCAGCCGTATATGGCGTACGTGATCTGAGAATGTGTGTGTATGTGTGTGTACATGTCCAGAGAGAGGGTAATGAGGACCACTGGGGCTCGTTTAAGCAAGCAGGGTTCACTAACAGAGAGGCGAGCTGCAGCCTCACTGTCCCCAGAGTCAGGCCAAAGCTGTGAGGCTCTGCTGCATCCGGCGCCTATAATCTCCAGTCTTCATTGCATCAGGAGAACACTACCTCCACAAAGCATTGGTCCCCTCTGAACCGGGACTGCTAAAGAAGAACTGAGTTCCCTTTCAGACTGTGCGAGTGATCTTTGGGCAAATGGACCCAACCTGGTTTCGCAATCTTATATTTGTCATTCTGTGTAAGGCAAGGCAAGTTTACTTGTACAGTACAGTTCGTACACAAAGTAATTCAAAGTGCTTTACAGAATAAGAAAGACATTAAAATCACAATACAACAAATCAAAACATAAATAATCCCAAATAATCATCATAAAATTAACATTAAAAGAGAAGAGCGCAGAATAAAAAACCTTTCAGTCATATGCACAGCTAAACAGAACCGTTTGGAGCCTGGATTTAAACATTGTCAAAGTAGAGGCCTGTCTCACATCAGGAAGATTGTTCCAGGTTTTAGCTGCATAAAACTGAAACACTGACTCCCCATATCCTGGTTTAGTCCTGGTTTAGTCCTGGTTTAGTCCTGGTTTAGTCCTGGTTTAGTCCTGGTTTGGTCCTGGTTTAGTCCTGGTTTAGTCCTGACTCCAGCAGGAGGCCGGTCCCTGAAGTCCTCAGAGTGTGAGATGGTTCATATGGCATGACATACATGTCTATATGTGCTGTTACGTGCAGTCAAATCAAAATCAAGTCATAACATGAATCAATAGTAACAAGAATAGGCAAGTGAAACTGAATATATTGAAAAAAGTTTATGAGACAAGGCGGCAATAACCAGCTTTCATATCCATGGGTTTCAGAGTGATGGAAAATTAGCACATTTTCAAAACAAAATAAATCTTTTGAATGGTGAAAAGTGCTCATACCGGCCTATAAACAGGAAGCTGAAGCCCATGAATACCTATGTGAGTCCCAGTTGAACCTGTTTAAAGTTAGGGCCTCACCGATTCGATGCCGGTATCAGATATCAGTGCCGATACTGAAAGATTTGCTGGATCGAATATCGGCTTGCAAATGGACATATAGTAGTAGGTCTCAATGTTTGAACTTTTATTTACACAAAGCTGTTCTGTAGTTACTTTAGAGATAACTAACTGCTACATAACACATTTGGATCGGTTTCGTCTTACTTTATTTTTTGGAAATAAGGAAATAAATGTTGTCATCAATCTCTGCATTGGTATCGGTTGATATGAGGTGTCGGCAGTCGGCTACCAAAACTGAAAAAGCTGGATTGGTGCTTCCCTATTTAAAGTTATCAGAGAGGAAATATGTTTGACCATTTCGAGAAGATTTGATGGTGACGGAAAAAAGCACAAACTTTGTAAAATATATAAACAGCCTGCTAAGGGAATTTGAACAGATCTGAGTGCCAAATTATAAGAAGGACAAATCGATTTTTTGTCTGGGAATCTTGGTAGCAAAGAAGAACTCACAAATGAACCACATCCACAAATATAACAAATCAACATGAGTAAAACACAAAACGGTTTTATATACTCTCTCTTTGTTATCGTCGTTATCATATAGAAGTATACAAATAAAACGTATCGGACTTCACCCAGTTTACCGTTGGCACCTGTGGCATTGACTCTCGTGTTACTGCAAGTTGCTTATTTTTAACAAGCTAAACGAGGCAAACACGTACAAACCTATATATGCCTCATCGCTTTACATTGATTCCCTTCTGGCCAGCCAACTAGCCCTCTGCGGTGACAGGCTAACCCACGAGGCCCGTTTGATACATACACACACACACACACAGAACTCTGCAGCCGCCTTGAGGGAACTCCCTAAAGCGTTTATTGACCAGAGAGAAAGTGGCTATTAATCTGACAAAGGCTTAAAAGGCTGTCATGATTCTGAGCTGGGGTTTGCGTGTGCACCTGGAGACATGTTCACATAGGTGCTTGCTCTCATATGTTGCGTTTTCACTTGTGGAGCTGGAGCGTTATTGAAAATTCATAATTATTCTGAGGCTTTAGAATAGGGGACATGGTGGAATATTGATCAGCCTTATCGCACCAACCCATGCCTTTCTGAGTGGAGACTGCATGCTTCATTGTGTCTTTTCTGGAGTTAAAGGTCGTATATTACACAAAATTAACTCTTGTGCGCTTTAAACCATGTTATAATGCGGTTTCCTCCTCAAAAACAGACCTGGAGTTGTGTTTTGTTTCATTCACGTGTTTGAGTAACACTTTATTATTGGTCTGTCTACATCTCTAAAGCTCAAAATGTTCTGTTCCACCTTTTGATGTCATGAATTGGTTAGTTTTAAGTTAACAGCCAGCTTTTACATTTTGTTTTATAGAGATTGGAAATTCCAGGGCTGAAACAGAGTGTTTTGTGTTTGAGAGAATGAAACAAAACACAACTCCAGGTATGTTTCCAACTCCAGGTATTTCTTGTGATGGGTCTACCATCTGCTTAAATATGGAGATAACATTTATTTTCATGTTTGCTTATTAAAAGATTACTTTGAAAACTGCTAGTTCTAACTGTGAGCGGCCACCTCTCACAGATCTGACCTGTAAATTGGTCGCCCCAATTGCTGAGTGAACCTTTAAAGTTCCTCTGTCAACCTCAGAATTGGTATCATAGTTATTGTAGAAGTCAAACGGACCCATCTGCCCATGTTATTAGTCAATTTGGCAGATATTTATTTAGAACAGGAAAAAGTCCCAAAGAAAACCTTGCTAAACGTGCTGGGGAAGAGACTGGAAATTGTATTTGAAAAACAAAACTCTTTCTGACTTCCAATCAGCGACTTACAAAAGTTACAAAAAAACAGGTAAGCAGGATTTATAATTATACTTCTGAATGATGCCTCCAACTGAGACCTGCAATTGTGTACTCATGACCTACAAACCTCACGCTGTGCAAACAACTCCATACATAAAATTAGCCCATTAGAAACACTTGGAGAGGTGCACATAAATAAGAATACAGCAGTGAAGGTGGGAGTCAAGGGGTAATGCGCTTTCAAGTTGTGTTGCCAAGAGACTACTCTGGGAATGGTACGGCAATGTTTTAAAGCCCCCTCAAAAAAATGGGTTAGGTTCACTCCACATCACATTCAACGTGCTAAAGAGCCAAAAAGTCCAGAATGATATTTCTCTGTATTTTTCATACAGAGGGACCACTGTCTCTGTTACGCCTTCAGCCGGGCTCAAACGCTGCTGTGCAATCAGATTTGTTTATTTCAGTGACACGTGAAACGAAGGAGCTCATTGGTCACACATCCTTTGGAATAAAATCACATTTCTCTCACTTCAGATTAATTAAGCGTTTAGTGCTTAGCTCATTGATTCTGCACAAATGGAAGCAGCCATATTTGTTCTGACACAGACAGACCGTGCGTGGCTCTGATTGGCTAATCCACCTGCCAGTCACCCCCATCTGAGCTCGGGGAGATTCAACAGTGACCAGGCTCACGTCTTCATAAAGTACTGGAAAAGTGTTTGTTCTGGATCCCAACCAAAAAGGCAGATGTATTTACCTTATGGTTAATAATGTCTAATGGGTCTAACGTTATCTCTGTGCACAAATGATTAAAAATTAAACATTTATTTTTTCACTTAAGTATTAAAAAGTGGAAGCCCTATTGAACCACGCACAATTGTTAACATATTAGCCATAACAAGATTCAATATAAGTGGATTTTCTGTAAAGTTGTATAGGCCCCGCCCCTGTACTTTAGCTGAAAATATGACGGTAAAACTTAAATCTTATCCGCTGATGCTATTTTGTTACATAATAATGCGGTAAATAATGCAGTTGTTGTTTTTATATTTTACTACCATTACAGATGGTTTGCTCTGCCGACGCAATTCTAATTAGATTCCAGGTTAGTAACTTCACCACATAAAAATACACTGACCCATAGGTTAACATGTTAAAGGTCGATCGCTTTGCCAGTATAAATCCCAAACAGAAAGCAAGGTGAGCATGTCTAACCTTCCATTCCAGCAAATTACCATCACAGTGTTAGTTCTGCCAGTTCAACACCCCAGAGGCAAACCCAGAGTCTGACAGAGCAACAAGATAATGAGAGGGCCCAGAGATGGACAGAACGCTGTGGAAAAACAATAAAGGACAACCGAAAAAAGCCCTGCGCGTCAGTGTGAGTGCGTGCGTTTGAGTGCCACTGCCTCCGTCTATCAATTAAAGCCCCAACTCCAAAAACACCACTTTTCATCTTGGCAACAACGCAACAACTTATTTGTTGAGTATTAAAAATGTATTCCGCGGGACAGCCAGGCCACAGGGTCAAAGCAGTGAGGGAGAACAGATCTGTCATAAGTCTTTGTACCGCGCAGCCAAGAACATCAACTTAGAGGGATTTGTCTCCAGAGCCTTGTTATATCGCGGGGACACTGTAAGAGGGGCCATTTGCTGTGAAGTAAAGCAACAGAAGGCTGGGCTCGGCTATGTTTTAAATACAGGCTTTCTCAAAATTGATTCATCACACTCTCAAACTTGTGAAAGCCAAAGTTGTACCCGCACTTTTCTGTGTCCATGTTGGATGTTACTTAATTTGACCAGAACATGTCCTGCGGTATTTCGCCCAGGTTAACTGAGGTCCATGTCAGTCCAAACTGACAAGTCACTATGTGGGACTGTGAAACGACAACATACAGAACCTTAACAGTGGGAAACACAGTCCAGTGAGGTTCATCTGGTCTTGCGTTAATTTATTTTAATACATTCCTTTTCCTGACCAAGGTTTAGTTTGTTTCCACAGTATGGCATTAAAGCAGGCCTATTCTGTTCTATTTTCGAGTTGCTGTGACGTGTCCGGTCAGCTGATTTAAAAATTATTCGTAGTGCATCGTATCCTCTCCTTCAGCAGTGCGAGGTGTGCTCCTTTTATGATCTTCTCTGCATTTTGGGTTGGGATGGGATTCTTTAGGTCCAGGTTGGATGGTATAATCCCCTCGTCCCGGCAACGCAGACAGGAAACGTGCCCTTTTCGATAATATTCCTCGACACGTTGTTGTTCATGACTTGCGCGTAATGGTCCAGTGAGGTTCATTTGATCTTCTGTTAATTTATTTTAAAAAATTCTTTTTCCAGGCCAAGGTTTAGTTTGTTTTCATACCTGACAGCTTCGAATGCTCACCAGCGCCCTTCCTCACGGCAACATCACATGACCACTCTGAAGAAGACTGCTATTGAGCAGTTGAAACTGTCAGGTATGAAAGCAAACTAAACCTTGGTCTGGAGAAAAGAATCTATTAAAGCAAACAAGCAAAAAGTAAAAAAAAGAAATAATTAAAATAATGGGAATTATGTTATAGGATGTGGCAGGATTTAACATCTTTGTAGACCAAAAATAATCTGACCATTTCAAGAACATTTGATGGTGGTGGAATTAAGCGCAAATACTGTAAAATATATAAACAACCTGCTAAAGGAATACTAGAAATATTGTCAAAATTTCCTGAACAGACTGAGTGCCAAAACAACATTAGAAGAAGGACAAATCGATTTTTTGTCTTGGAATCTTGGTAGCAAACAAGAACTCACATATAAACTCTATCCACAAATATAACACATCAACATGAGTAAAACACCAAATGGTTTTATATACTTTCTCTTTATTAACGTCGTTTTCTGATTTTTTTGATTATTAAAATGTGATGTAAACAGCATCATTTAGCTTGGCAAGGAAAATGATGGCAAAAAGGGAACTCTTACAAGACAAAGACAAAAAACGAAAGATGTCCACATACATGTACCTAGCGATGCACCACAATGTTAGTATTGTATAAGCTAAAGTTGGACCCAGTTTTCTGTGTACATATGTAAGCAGAATCTATACGCACTGTCCTCTGAGAATGATTGCTACGCTAAAGTGCTGCAGAGAGGAACATGGCTGTGCTACCCCTTTGATTCATTACGGGTGTGGGAGGAATTTGCATAGCAGGCAGACTTTGGGCAGATCTGGGCTCTCGTTAGTCGCCACGGTTACATACTACATCATTATCATCAGGCGCGCATGACGGCTCAGCCACTCGCGCCCTTGCTCGTAATCTTCAAGTAGTCACGGACAAATGAGAAGGGTGGCGCGCAGTGGCAATGCATTCTGGGATATGTCCTGATGATGGCTAAAGTTGAGATTTGAATTTATTATACAGAAAAATGCTCAACCAATCTTGTGTGTGGTGTGAGGAGATGCTAACGTAGAATGGACCAGAATTACAGCTCCGAAAGATACAGATAAACTACCCAAAACTTCAAAATGCTCAAAAGTAGGGTTGTAGTGGACAAAAGAAATTCTTGGTCTACTAAAAACAAGGCGTGAGAAAAGAAGAGCTCTCAAAGATATTTAAGTATCTCTATGATCATGAGTCTGACTGAAACTGTACCAAGTCTTTATACAAGTCTAATACTAAACTATATCTTGATATGTAAATGTGGTCCTTACAAAATGTGGTTCTTTCAGTCCGCTTACATCAACTAATACAAAATTTGGTCAAGTAAGGCTACATCGACCAGTTAATAGAGACATAGACGTGACCCGATGTTGGATTTTTGTATGTGATTTTGAATTTGCTGCGCTCCTCGTGTGTGGTGTCAGTGCGATTCTGAGCTACTCCTTCATATTGTAACCACAAAACATCAGTCGCTCTACGGTAACGTCCAATAAAACAGAGGGTCAGGGGTGGACGGAGTGACGGACCCAGCGGCGCAAGGTACAAACTCAGGAAATAGCGAAAATAATTGGGTGACTTTAGTACTAACCTCTTGTAACGTTGTAAAATTAAACTGCAGCATTCTCATCCATATTATCCCAGTCCACAAAACAGTGCTATTAATCCAGTTTGAAGCGTTCTTTAAAAAGTAAAAAGGCGAGAGTGGTTCCTCACGTGTGTCTGTTTACATAAATCCACACAGCGAGGATCAGGGCGAAGCTGCTACAGTAAACATGATTCTACTTCCCGTGTCATTTATCACCAAGTAGAAGTACAATGCTCTGATCTTGGGATCACTTTGGGGTCTCAAAGCGAGTCATTTTACTGTTGGCAGGAAACAGCTGACACGAGGTGCGCTCACAACTTTTCGCTTGTGGTGTGCGGTCTCTTCGCTGCCATATCCCGCTGCAGTCTTTGCTCTCGGGGGATCGTAAGATTTAAACCCTCATATGATTCTCTTCATGTCTGTGGCTTTTTGTTGTATGTTTAAAAATTGTTTAAGACTGAAAAATACTGCAGTGTGTGGCGGACTTAAAGGCCTACAGCCCTGAGCCAAAGATGACAATATATAGCAAAAGAAAAAGAAAATCTGTCAACTGGACAAAACGTTGTAGAAGTGAAGACGTTTGGCTGCTCATTCAAGCCGCTTCTTCAGTTCTGGTCAGATTACTGCTGGACACTGCCTTATATCTATCTCAAGGGAGGAGCTAACTACACTGAAACTCAAAACATCTATTGTTTACAGTTTCTGTTTGTTAGCTGGGTCTATTGTGCTACTTTAAGTGTGCGCTGTGCCTGAGTCCTACTTAGCGTTTTGTCCAGCTGACAGATTTTCTTTTTCTTTTTCTATGGATCAGACCTGGACGACTGAGGGATTACACAGATAAGAAAATACATAGTTCATTTTGTGCAAAGGACTTTTGAAAGATTTTTTTTTAAGACACAAGACAATTTTTATCATCACTAATGCCACTGTACTAGAAAAGGCAGTCTCACCTTTAATCCCTTAAGGTTGTGTGTCTACTTGAATCAATACAGGCTATGATCTGCATCGCCACATAACACTTAAACCCTCACCGCTCAGTGTAACATAATAGACCCAATCAATACTAAAATGAACACCTACAGTGTCCGTGCAGTGGCGTTTCCATGGAGATTTATGGGCATTCATTGAGCCTTGAATATATAATTGCACCTTCTGCCTTTACCAGCCTGAAAATTAGATTCAAATCACCGATGAGAGCGAGGGTCAGTATTATTCTGGATGAGTCTATTTTTGAAAGAAATCTCATCAAAGTAAATGTATAAACGTTAAGCCTTATGATTCATTTTAGTTAAGGAGGGAAACAGTTACTTAGGTAAAATTACTATTGATCTCACGGTTTATTGCTTTGTCTACAGTCACATTTGTTAATAAAAATAGAACATTCTTTGGACAATTGAGAAAACAGTTCACATGAATATGCTTATGCTGACATTGGTTGAAAAATGTGTAAGTTATTGTAAATAGTTTGAATGAGAACAGAACTGAAGAAGCGGTTTGGATGAGCAAACGTCTTCACTCTAAAACTTGTTGTCCAGTTGACAGATTTTTCTTTTACTGTGGATCATCCTGGACGACTGAGGGATTACACAGACAAATCCTTCGAATGATAAAAAAAAATCTAAAATTGAATTCTAATCTGTCACTTTAAACTTAAGGCTTTTATCTAACAACATATTGATGATCTACAGAGAACGATATGCCAAAACATTATAAAAAAGTAAGCGAATGTGCCTCTAGATTGTTTTCCAATTACTTTACTTCTACACCAGGTTTGAGGTGACCACCTGACCTGCACAGCCATATAGGCCCATGTCCCTTGCCCCACTGCCACATGAATGATATAGAAAACAAAATAACATAAATATCCCTCACAAAAAACACCACTTTTTGGGAGTCTTGTGTTCCTGAGTTGTAATACGATGTGACCTTTTGTTATTCCAAAACTCTCGCTGTGTTTTAAGGGATCTCTGAGGTTTGTCTACTGTCTAAAAGCCTAAAATGATCCTGTCCCACCACATTACCCAACACATTGTCTCGCTTTTATTATCTGAGGTCATCACCTTAACCATAGTGTCAGATTCTACCCAACCAACGGTGCAAAACTCACACCGGGAGAACATGCAAATTCCAAACGGACCACTACCACTGCGCTGCTGAACACAATAGCCCCAATCAATACTAACAGTCATACGCAGTACTCGCCTGCATTCCAGCTCCTGTGGTGATCCGTGGTCACTCACTGTGCTGTTTTCACCTGCCTCTTGTATTTTTCTGTTGACACAAGTCCAATACATTTCCCCCTCTGTCTGTACCTGGCAAGTCTGCTGCAGTGCTTTCGGGGACACATCTCGTTATGGAAGACATGCTGACGAGAGCCGATCGATACCGGCTCCCCAAACGTCCATCGCAGAGAGGCTCGTGTATAAGCAAAACACTGCATAGGGTATTGTAGGATGGGCTGGTGTCATTCATTTTACTGTGTCCTTCAGGGAGCCGTGATGCGCTTGTTGCACAGGTAAAAGGGATGTGTGTGTGTGCGTGCGATTGTGTGAAAAGGATTTAGATATCAGTTTATGTGGGGATTATATGAGCATGGCTATTTTCGCACTGTGAATATTTTACCGCCGTATAAACAAAACTCAATTTGGAGGCAGCTGCGCACATGGGACGCTCAGGGGACCCGGGAGGAATTGGTGCTTTCAATGTAAATGAAAGGTTATCGGTGGTAAACATAAAAAATAAATAAATAAATGGTAAAAGTAATGGTAAAAAAGTATAGTAGTATTTAGCATGTTTGGATTTTATATATTTTTTTAAATGAGTTATAATTATTACAGATTTTGCTGCAGATTTTCATATCATATGGATTGGTGATTATTAGAGCCGGGCACGTTAACGCGATCGATGAGTTTACGCTCGTTTGAATCACTATGGAGATATTCACTTCTCACGTGTTTAATAATCGGTGAGCAGGTTTGAACAGAACTGAACCAGGACTAAACAAGGACTAAACAGGAGAACCGATTACCAGATCTGAATCAGGACTAAAGCAAAACTAAACCAGGACTCTGCCAGCCTTCTGTTAAGACTCAGTGAGTAGAAAGGAGCAGGAGACGACACAGAACAGCCACAGGAAAAACTCGGTTTAGCTTCAAAAGGTTGAATAGCTTTCCAATCCTATATTTGAACGTAGACTTTAGAAAAAATTTAAAATAGGCTAATACTGAGCCTTTTATTACTTTATTTACTGTATTATGTATTATTTGGACTTCATTTTTAAATAACTCGGCCCCAGATACATTGAAAAATCTTATCCAAGTTAAAACAGCAAAGCACTGGCTGAATAGTGCAGTATATTTAGGCCAAAATGGTCAAATAAAGAGCTGTTTCGGAGCCAAAAAAACGTATTATTTGCTTTTTATTTCATCTTTGTGCCCAACATGGGATTAAAAATTTGAATAGCTGCCCAGCTCCAGCGATTATACTAACTACCCAACAGGATAAGTGGACATCAAGTTCTATCTGATGTGCGAACACTACAGAGAGTAACGGTTCATGCATCTGGGTGCAGTGTAAAATTGCATGGACAGTTGTGTTAGCATTTTATGTTTTTTTTTTCCCCTTTCTTTTTCAGTGTGAAGGGACCAAGGCACACGAAAACCATCTAGAACCAAGAAGTGACAGTTCAAGGGCAAACTTTTATATCTCACAAAATAGTTCATTTTTTCACCAGAGCATCACAATGACACGTCTGCTTCCTTACTGACCTCGCATGAGTGTAATCGTCAGGCCGAATATCACATTTCGTTCACTTTTCAAGCTTTGCACTTGGACAGAAATGACAGGTGATCTGGCCCAGTGTGGAACTAGCCTCTTTCACCTGAGCTATGAATGGGCTGCACCAACACTGGGAGATGGGAATGCAGAGGGAGACTGAAATGGAGACTACGAATGTGTCTCGTTGCCGGAGTCTTAAATCCTCCATGAGAAACTGCTGGAGTGTGACCGGGGGTCGATAAATCCCCAGTGTGTTCAGTTCCAGCAGGACCAATACAGTGTGGCTGGCTATCCTCTGCATGATTAGGGAAGGTGCTTCTAATACAGCATTGTCTTATTTAGTCTGTTATGTACATGTTAAACCAAGACAAAGTGCTTACTCTACTGCTGGGTTTCAGATGACATCACAACAATGATCTACATACGCCTACAATATATGAACACTTTACACATATTTGTGGCTTTAATTGCCTGTTTAACATGCTTTTGGTCACCTTGGGATAAGTCACGTTTTCTTACTTTAACTAATGGAAAACGCACTTTATAAACTACAGTTCCATTTCCAAGGAGGTATTTAGGCGTCACAGCTCCCTCTGCTGTCAGCAACAGTGGGAGGACAACAATGGTAAAATAAACAAGTGAAGCCATTAGGCCACATGAATGCTATGCTAATAGAGCCATGCATTTGTTGTGAGTCTGGAGATGGTGTATGGGATTAAAAACTGCGCAACAATCCAGACAAATGCGAAAGGAACATTTTTGAGGCTCCGAGAAAACGACTTCGGATTCATGGATTAATGAAACAAGTGTGAATGAAGCAAAATACAACTCAGATACGTATTTCATGTGGGGATAACGATATCATTTTTTCATATCCATTAATAAAGATAAGGGTAACCTGAAGTGGATATTGTAATTCAGATTGTTGTTGAAATATTGTGAGTTCTAAGATCTTGACACTAACACAAATTATGATACTTAACTTTTGTGATTTACTTTCTTAGATAGTTCTCATGAAAATACAATGCAATAAATCAAATCTGGCTCTTGTCCCCCGTCTGGGAGCATGGCATCGTCACGTTATAAAATCTGAAAACTGACGTTTTTTTTGACTGAAAAGACATGTTTTAAGTATCAGCTGCATAGAAACGTTATGTTTGGACTATTATCAAGTTCACCATAGTTATCACAGAAGCCTAATGGGCCCATCTGTCTATGTTCTCAGTCAATTTAGCAGATTTTGATTTAAAACAAGAAAAAGGAGTCAGAGCAGCACCACGGTTAACCTCTGCTAATGTGCTGTGGAAGAGCTGTAGACACTCCATTTAAAAACAACACTCTTAGACTTCTAATCAGTCAGCGACAACACTCGCATTCAAAAGTGTGGAAAGAATAAAAAGCATGATTATTATACGTTCAGACTCCAACAGTGAAGAGCAACTGTGTACTAACGACCTGGAGCCCCGAGGCACAGCTACACAACAGAACTCACCATGTGGAAGCTGACAAAAATGTGTTTGTTTTTTCACAATAGCAAATACTATGACACATATAATCCACTATGAGGCTAATATAAATTCATTTAATTTATAATTGGTAAGAGTTTGAAAACCATATCTAGCAAATCTAGCACAGAAATTTGAGTTTGAAATGAACTGCACGTACTATATTGGGATCAGTAGGGATTTATTGAATTTTAGCGATAGACTGTATATTTAAATGGATATAGCTAACCTGCTAGCGGCCATATTCCAAATAGGAAGTGAGCGAGGGCACGCTTCCGGCTCTGTCGAGTCCTGTTCACTTGACATTGGAAAACTGTCGCCCCTCTCTCCGTAACTGCTGCTGTCAGACTCCTCATTTTTGTCTTCTATTCGTATTAATCCGCTCTACATTTTATTTTGCTACTGTGTCCGTAAATCAAGATATGAACATTAATAATGCCAACTTTCCCCGAGGTTGCTCCGGCTAGCGGTAGCAACAGGTTTGATTGACAGCATTGCTAAGTGCCCGCTCCCTGCTAAACCAGTGGGGCGGGTGGAAAGGGGCAGTGACTTAAACAGCCCTCGCTCCAGATTGGCTCTTTGGTTGCTATGAATCTCACGTTTGGAATTCTAAATATGGGACTCGGCTCCAAATTATAACTGCTCTAGCTTCGATGAGTTTCATTTGACTGGAGCCGAACGCTGTGGGTGACGTCACACTCACTTAGTCCACTTCTTTACACAGCCTATGATTTTATCTGAGGAAAAAAAATAGATAGAATGAATTGTCAGCAGATGTGTAGGTTTTTTTTTTTATTCTACTGGGGTCCGCGTTGACAATTTTGAAACGGACAAAATTCGTGCCTTTTCATATATTTGTACTTTTACTTAATCCTTCTCCTAATGTGCAAGGCCAGCGAGCTTCATAACCCATTAAATCCCGCCATTGTTGTCCATATGTGGATCAGCCGGCGAGCGTATCCCCGTTGCTCTGTGGAGTGCGGCGTTGAAGATGTAATCTCTAGTGAGCGGTGCGAAGGAGGGGACGAAAGGAGGGGGAGGTCTCGCTACACTGCTGGAGAATGTCTGTAGGCGAGACTTATCTGAGAAGCAAAGAGCCATGGATGAGTGGATCAGAATGACAAATACTACAGGTAGGGAACACACGCACGCACACGCACAGGGCTGGCTTCCTTACTCTTTCTAAATAGGGACTAAGGTTGCCCGGGGATGTATTTAATTGCCACACAACGGCTGGTGATGGTAATTCTCGCAGGCAAACAGAAAAAGGGAGAGAGAGGAGCGAACTCACACTCGCTTCGGATGCATCGGTGAATTAGCAAGGGCAACCGTCAGTCACGAGGCTGCTGCGGTGATGTGTTCGGGGACTGGCCTGACGTGTGACATTTTTGGTTCAACTGTTTTGGGCAGTTGGACCGGAGCTGTCACATGGTAGCTGTTTAGTCATACCTCCGTTGGAAAACAAGCACACACGGCTCCTCTTTTGTTGATTGGCTGGTCAGTTGGCAACAGAAATCCTAGTAAAAAATACTATTGTGTAGAAGGTAACCCGCACTGCAGTGAGCTGGAGAGGTTCTGTGTACATACAGTATATGGTAATGTAGTATTTCATAGGGTGTCATCACTAGCCCTGAGAGACTAAGTGCAGTACTTTCTTGACTCCGGCACACTGTCACTTCCCACAATGCACTGCTCCCTCAACGAACATCCTTGTGGCGCATAAAAGCTTGAAGTGCATGCATTAAGCACAATTCTCTGCTAAAAAGCGACATAAACAAAAGTATGCGGCTCAGCGGTAGAAACAAACAGCTATGGAATGTGCAATAGACAAACTGAATATATCAAACTTGTCCTTAAAAATACTTTCCAGCCCTTAGGTAATTCATACGCATTACTGTGGCGGTTCACTAAACAGATAGCATTCTACAAACTGTGTCAATATATTTAACATAATGTGGCTAATTGTAAAGTTTTTGTGCTTTAGGAGGGAAGTTCATGCAAGGTAAAAGTACATGCAGATGAGCGCAGTGTTGGGAAGTAACTGAATACTAACTGAAGCCATTTTACTTTGCATTTTACTAATTGTGAATGTTGTATGTTTGGACTGTGTACTCAGGACTCCCTTGTTCAGAATATGCAGTTTAAGTAACTGCACTCTGGTACAGTTACTCTTTCATTTGTCGGCATTCAGAATACAGTAAATCTAAGGAATACATTTCAGTACTAATTTTGGATTCAAACTGCATCGAATTAATGAGAAAACTATACATCCCTGCTCTTGTGGTGAATGCAGGTGTGTTTTTCCTTCTCTAATTAGTGATGGAAATGCAGAACAGACATAAACAACAAAAGCAAACAAAAAGCTGTTTTTACACCTACGTTGCGGTTTTACGCTATAATTTAAATGTGACTCCATGTAAAAGTGACTCCAAGAATATAGTACCGTATTTTCCGCACTATAAGTTGCACAGCTACTTATACTCAGATGCGATTTATATGTGAAATATATGTTTTTTTCTTCATTATTATACATTTTTTGGCTGGTGCGACTTATACTCCGGAAAATACAGGTATTCTATTTTGCCCATGGAATGAAATACATCACAAAATACATGTTGAAGTTTTCAGTATTCTGTAACTACATTTCCAAAAGTATTCTTCCCATCACTGCGTATAGGTTCACAAAGCAGTGGACCATTCTCGATTGTGTAAACTAATGTATTTATGTATTTATTTTATTTCATTCATAAAACATAAAAAGACATTAACAGTGTTGTAAAGTTAAACATGCAAGAAATGAATTAAAAGGAGCAGAAAGAAGAGTAATCTTATGTTACCTGCCCCTAATGTAAATATCTGCACATTAGAAGATTGACGGTTTCAATGATAAGAAAATTACATGAATGTACCATTATTGTAACTGTTGTGGTTAAAGTATAATTAAATACATAAAAAAACAAAAACAAAAAAAAAAACAAAAAACAAAAAACTATGAAGTGTTCTGTTCGTGATCAGAGCATGGAACATACATTTTAGTGACACGATGATCCTTCTAATCTGAAAAATAGTGTCTTTCATAATACTGACATAATGTGTAGTCTTTAATCCATAGGGTAGACAGTGCAGTGCATATGGCTGTATGTGTGTTCCTTCACCTGTATTAGGATAAATAGCCCTGTCTGTCATGTAAAGCTGTGTCTGGCAAACAGATTCCCCTCACGTCAGGCCAGATGAACACAAATGAGTTCCCCAGAGGACACGTTTCAGGGGGAAGAGTGTCCCCGTGACACTATTGTGAAGGACATCGTGTGGGTAAAGAGGTGTGGCTGACAGGCACAAAACAAGCAAGGCGCTACCGTGCATCACACTGGAGACGTTTACGGCTCAGGGTCCAGAGCTGTGGCTGCGATGGAAAAGCATGAACATAACCTGCAAAGTGAATCATTTTCATACAATGACATTTTATTTTTACTATTTATTTTTAATATGTTACGCAAAATTGACTCTTGTGAGGTTTAAGCCATGTTATCATGTTGTTACTTCTTCAAAAACACCCAGAGTTGTGTTTTGTTTCATTCACACATGTTTGAGTAACACTTTATTATTAGTCTGTCCAAATCTCCAAAGCTCAAAATGCTCTGTTCCACCTTGTGATGTCATGAAGCGGTAGTTTTCAAGTTAACCTCTACCTTTTGTTTAGTAGAGATTGGCATTTTCAAGGCTGAAATCATCCAAATGATTCTAGTGAAGGTGTGTGGAGTTTAAAAACACAGTGGGGCACATCCTGTATTACCACATGACATCACAAGGTGGCACAGAGGGCTTTCTGTTTGAGAGAAGAACTCAGCCTAAATATGCAGGGTTTGTGCGTTAAACATGTGAATGAAACGAAACACAACTCCAGGTCCATTTGTGACGAGGAAACATTATAACACAGACCAGAAAAAAGCGTAGTGACGAGGAACATTATAACACAGACCAGAAAAAAGCGTAATATGGGCCCTTTAAAGACAATCGAGAGGTCAGTTTGAGCATTAAAACATTCACAGTATAATAGTGTAATTGCTTGGTGCAGAAAATAAATCGATACAACTGTACAATCCAATCAAATACAGAATGAAAGACAAAAATGTTCAAATAAAGTCTTGTCTGAAATAAACCCCTGATGTTGAGCTCATGTTAGAATCAGCTAATGGAAATATGGATCTTACTATTTTTCATTGCATTTTATATCAGGCCTGGATTTTTATTTTATTTTTTTTTTCAAATTGCGGTTGTAAATAATGACAAGTTGCTAGTTTGCTTCTCGGGACACACTGGATCCATATAACTTCACTCGGTCTGGCTCCGTTCATGACAAATATGATCCAGTCTTGCAAATGGATGGAGCGGCACCTATAGCCACGTCAAAATAGCATTAGATAACCACTGGTTGTCAGCTGCCGTGGCACTTTCGCCATCACTCCTCCTTACAGATGGTGGAGCCCTCGCGCACTAAATCACAGTACAGTTCCAAGAGGTAATTATAGTGCCGCTGTAAATCTTCCTGATGGCTTGGCAAGTTAGATCATCTCCCCACATGGGCCTGTACACAGAGGCGTTCACGTGTGCTAGAACATGCATGTTAACACGCACGGGCCGGGCACACGGGCCGGGCACGCGGGCCGGGAACACGGGGGAGGGCACACGGGGGAGGGCACACGGGAGGGGGCACACGGGAGAGGGCTCAGGTGGACAGCGGTTCATCACATGGGGCACCGCTCTGCTTTTACCGTGCACAATCTCATCAAACTCAAGGCAGGGGAAGTGCAGTGTTGAGTACAGCAGCTTATGAAAAAAAAAAAAAGAGAAACTTAACTAACGCACGAGCTACATGTATTTTCAGTTTTTATATAGATGGATGAATGGATGGATAGATAAGACAGATAGGTAGATAGATACAGTAGATAGTGGTGGAACGTGACAAAGTACAAGTAGTCAAGTACTGTATTTCAGTAGATTTTTTAGGTATCTGTACTTTACTTAAGTACATTTTGCAGTGGATACTTTTTACTTTTACTTCACTACATTTGAGAGCAGTATCTGTACTTTCTACTGGACTGAGGGGTTATTTTGACCATATTCGTGGCCACACCTTGACTAAAGTTTTCGAGTTCAAGCTTTGGCTGTGAGCAAACAAAAGTAAATACACAAAATTCATATGAAAAATTAAGAAATTGATTCATATTGTTACTGTTCAGCAAAATACGCATCATTTTTAATCAATATCACTACATTTACGCTTGTGTGAAATACTTTTACTTTTTACTCTTAAAGTACATTTTAAAACAGCTACTTAAATACTTTTACTTAAGTCGATTTTTTTTGGTGATACTTTTACTTTCACTTGAGTAACTTTTTGCCTCTGTATCTTTTTTTTGGGATACTTTTACTTTCACTTGAGTAACTTTTTGCCTCTGTATCTGTACTTTTACTTAAGTAACAAAATTGAGTACTTCACCCACCACTGATAGACAGACAGACAAATAGACAGATGGATATTTCGTTGATTCCAAAGGAAATTCAAATTAAGCTGCAGCAACATTTCTGCTGGCTTTATTTATGTATTTATTATTACATATTTTTTATACTATATCTGTAAAATGAGCCACCAGACCAACATCGGGACACCTTTTATTTTCGACGGTGTTGACTTAGCAAAAAATAATCTGCAATTTACAGGAGGCTCATTTTCTGTGTCCAAAATCTGTCTCACTAATTAAAATTCTTTCGAATTTAGCTAGAACTTCAGGTCCTGAATTCATTGACACTGGACTGGAATTTTGCCTGGAAAATTACTGACAGTTTAAAAGCACAGATCAGTGGCTAATTAGTTTTCAACCGGCAGAAAAAAAAAGAAAAACACTTTTTGGACGGAGGAACCATTTTTGTTTGTCTTTTAATTACTATGTAGATTAGATTTATTTGGTGAACATTGGCTGCAGGCCACAGAGAGCTGGCAGCAGTGTGTTTGCACTGTCCCAATGCTACAAAAACTAATGAAGAGTAACATGAGTTTTACATAGTCCTCAAACAGAACTAGAGGGACAGACACGGACTGTCTGTACCGCAGTATTCTAGATTTTCAACGCATAAATAGTGTTCAACTTTAAGACACGATAAGAGAAAAAGATCACACAAGTGAAAAATAGCTGGAGTACTTCCCACTTGTTTGACTGGTAAATCCGAAATGATATCTCTCAGTATTTTTCATAAAGGCTTATATCAGTCTGTTCCCCACGTCCTCCGTCGCGTCTCAAGCCCGGTCAAATATGATCGTCCAATCAGATCTGTTTTTTTCAGTGACACATGTGAAACGAAGGAGCTCATTGGTCACCTATGATTTACAAATAAAATCGAATTGATCTCACCTCAGATTAACAGAGTTCAATGCTTCGCTCATTCTGCAGAAATCCGCCATGTTTTTCCTTTATTATTTCCAGCACGGATGGACCGTGCTTGTCTCTGATTGGCTAATCCACCTGTCAATCACGCACATTCGACAACAGCGAGATTCACCGGTGACCGTCTTCATGAAGTATTGAAGTGTGTGTATTCTGGAGCTCAGGCAACTCACTTGTAGTAATAAAAGTAGTAGTTTAATAGTTTAATAGTTTAATAGTTTACTACAGTCTACTCAGGTGTAGTAACAGTATTAGCAGTAGTGATCGCAGTAGAACTATGAGGAGCCGTACTGGATTTTTCTCCAACCAAAGATTTTGCTACAAGTTTGAATGATTTTCCTGTGTTTTTTATTTCAGCTAGAGTGTCCTCAGGCAATAATCTGTTGTCACCCCCCCACCCGTGTCTCCTCCATGAGACACAAAAACTGACAGTCTCCAATAACATACAAGCCCCAAACATGTTCGGCAGTCAATTTTGTGCAGTGGCTCCAAATTTTCATGGATCTTTGGAGCCTTCAACACACGCCCCCCTGAGACTTACGCACTCCATTTTCTCCCCTTCAAAGCGAACCTCATTCATCATTAAAACTTCCCTTAACAAATGAAAAGTGTCTAGGTGAGGCTCCGTCACAAACGCTCCGGAGCCTAAACGCTGTGCTCCTCTGCATGTGTTCAAATGTCACCTCAGAATGGGACTGTTTGAAAAGCACGCGCTATCGCAAATACAAAGACTTACATACGCTCCAAATGTCAGAGCTGACACGAACACGAGCTGCTGCAAGTTCAACACCGTTCAGGAATCATGAGGCACGCCGCGTACCTCTGAGAACGTGATACAAAAGACGAGAGAATTGTGCGGATTCTGGCAACACATTAGGTAATTACATACAGTGCCATAGTACAATGAACCATGATTGCCCTTACAGTAAACATGCAAATACACTTTAAATCAAAAATAAACAAGAACTAATTACTGCTGTTATAACAGAACTATCTCTATATCTGCTTAATAATATCGCATACATTTTATGTCAGGTAAATGGTCACATTTTATACAGCGCTTTTCCACCTACAGGGCTCTCAAAGCGCTTTACATCAAGGAACCACTCACCCATTCACACACACATTCATACACCAGTGTACGCAGGCACGGGGGGCGAGGTGGGTTAAGTGTCTTGCCAAAGGACACAACGCCAGCGACGCCTTCCTCATCACAAACATACCCAGCGTTCTGTTTTGTTTCATTTACACAGGTTTAACACAAATCCTGCATATTTAGGCTGAGTTCTTCTCTCAGACAGAAAACCCTCCGTTCCACCTTGTGATGTCATGTGGTAATACAGGAGGTGCTTCAGTGTGTTTTTAAACTCCATACACTTTTGGGTCATTTCAGCCCTGGAATTGCCAATCTCTACTGAACGAAAGGTAACTACTGCTTCATGACATCACAAGGTGGAACAGAGCATTTTGAGCTTTGGAGATACAGACAAACTAACCGCCAACCTGTGGGTCACTGGACCTAACCGCTCTACCAACAAATGGAATCGAACCGCCAACCTTCGGATCAGTGGGCAAACACTCTTGACAGAATCAGTTTTTAGTAGAGGTTTTTATAAGGTACATATACTTCATTAGTGAATGCAGTTTCTTTCTCTTAATTTCTTTCCATTTCCAGTCCAATTCATTACTGCCTGATTACTGCTGCTAGACACTCATAGACCTGTCACAATAACACATTCTGCAGCGTAATATATTGCTACAGAGAAAAGATAATATTGAAACTACCACACCAGTGAGGCCATAATCGCAAAGCACGATAATCACACCAATTATTGCAACGAGACACGCATTACTTCAAGCCTTCTTCCCTTGAATAAATGTACTCGAGCGACAGCGATCATTCACAACCACTCTTGGAAAACCACCATGAAAACAATGAGCTCTCGGGACCGCGTCACACGACCAGCGGGCCCAGGTGCACTCTGGGATGTCCGTCTATTTTCTGCACTTAATCGATCACGTGGAGTCGATGGAGCTTGACTGGGAGTCAGCGGGCCACGGACTGATATAGACCATACGTGGGATACTGTAATACATCTATGTAGTCCATTATCAGCGAATGGCTCCAAGATCTCCCCAGAGCTGAGCCGGCCTTTAGAGACGCCTCGCTCCCAGGTATTCTATCTTCCAATCTCCCTCTCTCTCACAAACGCGCATATAGTGACTCCCATGGGTGCTGGGCTGGGGTTCTCCTGAGGTTAGCTAATTTGGCCCACTGGTGCCTCCATCACTTCTTCCATGTTTCACCTCCCACTTGCTCATCTTCTCGAACGTCTGCTGTACCACTCACAAATCTGGTCTCGCTGCTGAAACTGTGGAACATCATACAGCTTTCATTAGATAGAGTGAGCTGACTAATGCAAACGCAACCTTTGGCCCCTGTTCCAAGCAAAACCCCAACGGAGAACGGGTGAATGAAATATTAATACCAAATTGGTCTATTGTAGTCAGTGTGTTGAATATATATTTTATGTAGGGTATGATTTTGTACTTTTGAATTTTTTGTGAGTCCTAAGCCTGAGAGGAAGATCTCAAAAGAGCACTGAAGTCAGAGTGTTTGTACTAAATAAGGCGCGACAGTAGCTCCGTTGGTAGAGCTGTTGTCATCTGATCCAAAGGTTGATGGTTCAAATCCCACTCTGGACATAGATTAGAAAATAGCATAATACAGGCCCTTTATTTGTAGTGTGAAATACCTTGTGCTATTGTCCAGTAAGATATTATTAGGTTGTTCTTACTGATGCTGGCCAAATCCCGCTCTCATAAACATCTAGGCAAGGCAAGGCAAGTTTATTTGTAGAGCACAGTTTGTCCACAAGGTAATTCAAAGTGCTTTACAGAATAAGAAAGACACCACCAGCAGGAGGCCGGTCCCTGAAGTCCTCAGAGTGTGAGATGGTTCATGTGGCTCTACCATTCGGGAGATGTTCTTTGGTGCTGGGCCATGGAGAGACTTGTAACAAGCAGAGCTGCTTTAAAGTCTCTGAGCCACAAGAGCCAGAGACCTGAGCCACAGGACGCATGTGTGAAGTACTTCCTGGTTCTAATCAGGACCCGAGCAGCAGTGTTCTGGATGTACTGCAGCTGTCTTAACGCTCGTTTGGAGAGGGCTAGTGAGCGGACGTTACAGTCGTCTAACCTACTGCAGACAAACGCGTGGATAAGTCTCTCCAAGTCTGGTTTTGACAGTAAACCTTTGATTTTTGCAATGTTTTTTAGATGGTGAAAAGCTGCAGATGTTATTGATTTGATCAACATCTAGTGGCTGAGCGGTGCAATTCCAGCTCCCACAGACGAATGCTGTCATTGTGTTCCTGGGCAAGACACTTAACCCACCTCACTCCCAGTGTCTGCGTACACTGGTGTATGAATGTGTGTGTGAATGGGTGAGTGATTCCTTGAAGGTGGAAAAGCGTTATATAACAATGTGACCATTTACCATAAGATTTTTTTTGCTGTTTTGTTATGGTGAGACGCAAAGGAAGTATTTTTTGCATGAATTATACAAAGTTAGGCATTTAATTTTCTTCCAGGGTTCATGGTCGTCTTTAGAGAACGAGTAATTGTGCTAAAGTAACTGTCTGTCCATGTCTAATAGCTTAAGCAGTATTTTGTTCTTGAAATCAGCACTTTCTGGGACATCATGTACTTTTGGATTATTCGCATCAGTGGTAGATGAGAACTTCCACTGTGCCCTCAGACCTTCTGTACTACTAAACATTGAATTACAATGAAAGAGACCGAGGGAACTATTAGCATTAACCTTGTTTGAATGGGCAAAAAAACATATGCTTCAAGCTAATTGAAAATGTGCAAAGAAATGTCTCTGATTTGGTTTTTCATTTCAACAAATTTTCAGTCTTTTATCCAATATGTTTTTCTTTTAAGTTGTTTGGTCACTTTGTTTGGTCCCACCGTCCTCCAGGCAGATTTGTTTATTTCAAATGTGAAACGAAGGAGTTCATAGGTCATCGATATCTCTCATCGCTCACTGATTCTGCAGATATCCACATGTTTTTTTCCCCTCATGAGCATAGGCTTGTCACAACAACAAAATTTGAAGAAGCACAATATATTGCTACAGATATACTGCGATAAACGATCATATTGAAACTACTTCATTCCACTGACACAATAACAATAATGCAAGATAATCCCAGTAAACCATTTTGAAATACATAATATCATTAAAAGGCCTGAGCTGCAACATATTTTTGGAATACATAATATCATTAAAAGGCCTGAGCTGCAACATATTAATAGCAAAATGAAGCAATATTTCACCATAGAAGTTACTTGTTCAACCTTTTACAGCTTCTTATCATGTTACAACAAAAACACCTAAAATCTCCCGACTTTTACAAATAAATTGTTCACACGATACATTTTGAGCCCCAAAATATATTCTTCCAGCTTTCATTTATGGAACGATAAGTCAATATTGTGATTATTGTGACAGTGGTTTTAATACGAATGGACCATGTGTGTCCCTGATTGGCTAATCCTAATCTTCCTGTGTGTGTTGGATAAGTGTGTATTCTGAATCCCAGGCAAGTATTTAAGAGGATGTAACTGCAAATGTATTTGGACATTTTGAGCATACTTAAGTCAGCCGGTATCGCTAAAAGTCTTTATGTAGCACCTAGAATCTTGCGACAAGTTGCCATAGTGCACCCAAACACCCCGGCGCAGTGCACTTAAAGCAAGCCTCACATTAAGCTTCAGTTTTATTTTGATTTATGTCAGTTTTAATGGCAGTGACAAGAAGTTGGCTCATGACGCGTTGTTTCTGAAATACGGCCAAGGCTTAACACCGCACTGTATCGCAATCCATACTGATCCAGCAGGATGATATGAGAAAACGGAGAGGATATAAATGACAAGACCAGTGTGAGTGCGCGTGTGTGTGTGTGTGTGTGTGTGTGTGTGTGTGCGTGTGCGTGTGTGTGCGTGCGTGTGTGTCTCACTGGAGGATAAAGAGCCTCAGTGCTAGCCTAGCTCACACAGAAAGCCATAGCTCATGAGCGCAGAATACTAATATGCTGCCACAGCCATTCTGAGCACATACAGGAGTGGGTTATTAGAACACCTGTACCGGAGGCTGGAGCTGGAATAAACAGCACTCACACATCACTGATCAAGCAAAACATTATGACCACATGTGAACTCACTGGTACTAGAGGTACGAGTCACACAAGGATGTTAAGGCCTTGTATATAACTGCTCGTCTTTGGTTTGGAACAGTTCACCGCCATCAAGTCGTTGAGCAATTATAATGGGACCAAAATATTCTAATCAACTCCCCTATTTATACAGGTGTTTACTTAAATATTAACAAATGCTATGACGAATATGTTCTGATTTTCACTTTATATTTATACATAACTGTGTTTTTAAGCAAGTTAATTGGAAGAAATTTGATCCATATCTGAGTTAAATAACGTATAAAACAAGCAAGACAGAGCTTCTTTTTTTTTTAATTATATTTTTATAGATTTTGCAGGACAAAATATGCATACAGTGGACAATCAGAAATAGTTTGACCCACATCCCTTTTTTTCTTATAAAGAAAATTAAATTAACAATGACATAACTAAGCAGAACAAAAAATTGGGGAATAACGGCGTTTAGATAAAATCAGATCTTATTGGCTTTACAAAATCCAGCCAGTCTTTCCATATATTCTCAAATTTATAGTGTAAGGTATAAGTCAGTTTCTCTATAACATAAATATCATACATCACATCAACCCAGTTTTCCATTTTTGGTGCTTAATAATTTCCTAGTAATCCCTTTTTCCCCGCTAGCAACATGACCCTAAACATTCTGATATTCAAGTTCTTTTTACAATTAGCATCGAGTTTACCCAAATAGAACGATTCAAGTGTATAAGAAAGGTCAGCGTTACGCACTTTATCTACACATTTCTTTAAATCTACCCAATAATTCTGTACCGAGGGGCAAGTCCAAAAAATACATGATTTGCCACCTCTTCCCCGCACTGTCTCCCGCAGCTCGTCCCTCGATACTTTGAGTTAGCATATTTTAATATATTTCCTATAATTTGTGGCGTCAGACAGACATAGAGACATTGAACTGTAAATCTCTATCAGCACTGTGGTACCTTTAGTTCAAATCCAGTACATGTGTGATGTATTCTGCTGCCTCCAACCATAACTCTAATCCCACTGCCAGTCCTGCATAGGCACAGCCATCCTTATTAGAACACCTGTACTGGAAGCCTGCACAGCGTGAAAATAAACAGTGCTCAGATATGATGCTAAACACATTGTGGGAAAAACACACACTTCTCTCTGCTCTAATTACCAAGAAGTAGACGCTATTCCACGCGGACGGGCCAAGCTGCCGGTGTGTGCGGCTGCAACGTGACAGACCACTGGCTCCCGTTCAGTGCTAGGGAGATCTGTTCCCCGGAGACCCCGCCAAATCCCACCCCTCTTTTTCTTTCTAGGTTTCTGCCGTCTTTCTTCCATTCTTTCGTTCTTTATTCTATCGCTTTATCCCTTTCTCGTTCCACACATTAAACAGCCCTGCTCTGTGTGCGCTAATGAGTATCCCCACTGACGGCCATGATGGTGCTGGCTGCGTGCGCACAGCAGAGCCCACGGAGCTGAGGAAAGGGGGGACTGGAGACAGGTGTCCCAAATCACACGGATCGAAATGGAAAAATCCAAACTGTTGGTTCTAATAGTATATAAGTCAATATGTTTTGTAGGATTTGGTTGTTCCTTCTTGTGTCGACAACTAGCACTGACAAAAGAACACTTGAGAACTTCATCCAGCAACAAAACTGAATCAATGTTTTGCAAATTAAAGTGCTCAATGGAACGTTTGTGTTGGAGAGTCTGCCACCTGATTATCGCTATGGAGATGCTATGGTTTGCCAATAATGTTTAACAATATGGCATTAAACTCATCTACTCCACCTCTACATGGAGAAAAGCTGGTGACACCATTATGCTTAGCCTAAGTTTGTACTCTGAAACATTTAAAGACCAAGGAGTTTGTGTCCTGTCCTGGGTTCTGGACATCCTCTGTTTGCCCGTGAAACCTGCTTACCATGATAAATGTAAGAATAGTACACTAAATGGCCTTAGTGAATTCATGTTAAAAGGAAACCTGAAATGATAACACATTCTGAAGTACGATTGGTGAAGAAAATATAAACAGTAATATCGATGAACATGAGCTCCAACACAAATACAACTTAATGAGTCATAGAAGGTGTTTGTTCAACCCTCTGCAGCTCATATCTTCAGAAAAGTTTCCCACTTTTACAAAAAAAAGTACCCACGATAAATACTGACCCCGCAAAATAATTGTTCCATCTGTTATGTATCGAACGATAAGTTGATATAGTGATTAGCTGCCACTTTCCAAATAGGAAGTGATCATGGGCTTCCGGGTCCATCGACTCCAGCTGCAATTCACTTTACATTAGAAGACTGTGGCCCCTCTCTCTGTAACTGCTGCTGTCAGACTTAAAATGTTCATATTAACCCGCTCTACATGATCCTGATGTTTTTATTTCACTATTATGTCTGTAAATGAAGATATGAACATTAATAAGAGACAAATCAGCTGCCTTCTTACCCCAAGGTCGCTCCCGCTAGTGCGAGCAACAGGTTTGATTGACAGCGTTGCTAAACCAGCGGTGCAGGCGGGAAGGTGCGTTACCTTCAACAGCTTTGCTCCAGATTGGCTCTTTGGTTGCTATGTTACTCGCGGTCGGAATTCCAAATATGGAACTCGGCTCCAAATTGGCCCCTATAACTGCTCTGGCCTCGATGAGTTTCATTTGACTGGAGCTGAACGCTGTGGGTGGAGTCACACTCACTTAGTCCACTTCTTTATACAGTCTACGGGTCCCAATCAAATGAAACACTTAATGAGTTATAGAAGTCATTTATTCAACCATGTACAGCTCAAATCTTCAGAAAATCACAAAAAATAGGAAAAAGTTAGTAGAGTTAGCACAAAGAAAAAGTACACATGATAAATATTGTAGTGCACGATAAGTCGCTACCTACTGCAACTGAATGTACACAAGAGTTGGGTTTGTTCACTGCTCTAAAATTGGAATTCTCTCACTTTTTTTCTTGTTTTTTAGACTATGGTGAGACACTGGTTGTGTCGCCCTTGCTGCTCTGCAAACACAACACAACCTTGACCTCAATGTGCTGTGACTAGGGCCCAGGCTAATTTACTTAGGGAACAAAGTCATACCATATTTTATACTTACTACCATTTCCATGCACATGAACGCAATGCGCCGTATGTTTTGTATGTTGAGCTGATTTAGTGGAGCAGAACGGCTTGTGCATAGTCTATATGAGCAGCGTGATGGATGAGTCCTACTAACGCCACAGAGCAGTAGATATGAGGCCAAACGGATTGTGCTGCAGTAACAAACAGCTGGGGTTTGTGTTTCATGGGTTGGATTAAATAAAAGAACATTGTGTGTTTTCGTTAGCTCTGTGGCTAACTGGCAATTGTTGTAACTAAGGGTCATAACTTCTAATGAACAGTGGGGTATCCGATTTTCTTCTTGTAAGGAAGGCTTTTATGCTATTGGAAAAGCAGCACTCGACGACAAAACCAGGCCACTGCAGACTGTCAGGGTCTAATTATTAAGGATTGTTTTGCAAGCATTGACGGATCAAACCTGCTTCACTCCGTTGGATAAAAAAGTTGCACCTTCTCCAAAATGCGTGCATGTGAATACTAGCAAAAGGTTTTGTAAGAGCAGGAAGTTAGATTTAATTCCCTACTTCAGAGGGAGTAAGTTAGGCCTTATAACTGGTCTTCTGTGGGTTAAAACAATGCACCACTACAACAAAATTCTTTGATCAAGTTGTTGGGGCCAAATTATACAGTATAATATAATCAACTCCCCTATTTACACATGTGTTTACTTAAATATTAACAAATGCTATGATGAATATATTCTGACTTTCACTTTATATTTATATTATATTATATTAAGCAATTGTGTTTTTACGCAAGCAAATTAGAAGAAATTTGATCCAAATGCATGTGAATACTAGCAAAAGGTTTTGTAAGAGCAGGAAGTTGCATTTAAATACCTACTTCTTCCTTTTGCATTTTGAAAACTGGGTATTGCAGCTTTAAGTATAACGATTCAAATTAGAATTAACATCGAAAAAGGGCGCCCAAACCAAATACTGTATATTACACTTACGGATGCACCGATCTGATACTGGTAACAGATATCAGCGCCGATACTGAAAAATTTGTTGGATCGGCTATCGGCTTCCAAATATTGGTTCAGCTGTTATCCTGTTTGGACGTATAAACTGATGTAATAAGAATATTTATATGTGTAATCCCTCAGTCATCCAG
>JACM01019150.1:0-13671 GCA_000787095.1 Periophthalmodon schlosseri
ATATAATGGTCCTGTGAGTGTATGTGGGTGTGTGCTGCGTAGCCATTGTGCACATCTCACAGACAGGTGCTGTGAAAACAGCCTGAGGGGCCGAGGTGAGCTGCACCTGCCCGGACTGTCCAATCAGTACGGCTTCTTTAGCACAGTCCACATCTTTATCAGAGTACGTCAAACCTCTATGGCCCTGTTCCGAATCAGATACTAATCGATACTAAATCTATTATCGAAACTAGATACTCATTTAAGCAAGTATCGGTACTGGGAAAAAAAATCACATAACTGGATAAAATTTGACCTTTTCTAAACAGTTTCACCTTGAGTTTTATCAGAACTAGCGCAAGACCACATGGTATAATAAACAAATACTATTATTTTGTGTTGTATGTGTGTATAATTACAATATTGTCTAGAAAGAGCTTTCAAAATGATCATTTGGGTATCAAAATCTGTATTGAGTCTATTCTTTAGTATCAGAATCAAGTTTGAAATTTTAGTATTGTGACAACACTACTGGGTACTAAGGCTGCACAATTAATTGCAATCAAATTCACAATTTGAAGGGATGCAATTAGCAAATTGCAAAGGCCTCTAAAAACAAAAAACTTTGTATAAACACTGCTAACCCTGTAGTTTAGATCTGTACAAACATGTTCTGAAGTACATAGTTGTCAATTACCTGTTTTTGTTTTTGTGAATTCTTCTGGACATGTTTAAAATGTAAACTGTGCGTCTCTGGCCAAGCCAAACCAATCAGACTGTGCACTATGTAGGATTAGTGAAAACAGCAGCTCCCGTAACCAGGTAGTCAATACCCAGTTATGCACTTGCACATTTGTTGTACGCTTTTTTGGTGCAAATTTTGGAAATATACACTTTTTATATGGGTGGAAACGCAGTTAGTGAGTCCTGCTGTAGTCCACCCAGCAAGATTTCTCTAATGCTGTAATCATAGTAAGATGCATGTAACACATTCAGTCAACATCGCCTTTACGCACAACTTGACAAACCTGGCGCATTGTGCAGTAGTTTCATTAGTGAGATGCAGCTGATTTTGATAGTGCTCTAAAGGGGGAGTGACTTTGCGCAGAGAACAAAGGGAGGGGAGACTCAGAGCATCAGAAACGAAAGTGAAATGTATGAAAAATGTTAATATTTTGTTTTCGGTGAATATAGCATTTTCAAAACAATTAAAGGTAGCATGGTAATCTAAATATGTTATGTGTGAGCAGCAATGTTGGGAAGTAACTAAATATACTGTATGTACCATATTCTGAATAAAAGTAAGAGGGACTTACTCGCCACGCTAATGTGGCACAGAAACATGCTCAATATAAATACCAGTGTTGTGCGAGACCCAAGCACCCATTGTGTTATTCAAGTGCTATATATGTACTGTACCAGAGTGGGATTTGCTTTTTCTTGTGATGTGTTTTCATGATATACTTAATCATTGAAAACTAAATGAATTGTGATGCTCAAAGGTGTCTGTCTGCTCTCTGTGCTGCTTGTTTCTTAAGTGCTGATTTGACCTGTCCTCCACAGGAGACTGTCACATGCAGTTCAAATGATGAAGGCTTTGTTTGAACAGCCGACCTCTTGGCTCATCTCCATCTGACTGCTCCAGAATCCTGTAAGTCCCGTGTCTACAGTGAGGTTAGGTAATCACTCTAGTTCTTGGGTCACGCACTCATCATGGGTGCTCTTGTTCTTGTTTGCCCAGGCCGCTGCTCCATCAGACAGCTGGGACTCAGACATGCCTCGCTGCAGAGTCAACCTGAGTACCATGATCTTCCTGGTCATCCTGCAGGGGGCAGCAGTGGTGTTGTTCTGCGGCTGGTATGTCCAGCTCAGCCCCTGTGGCTCTGCCCCCTCCCATGGGAAGGTCCATGTGCTGCTGCTGTCGTCGTGGCGATCAGGTTCCTCCTTCTTGGGACAGGTATTCAGCCAGCACCCATCCGTGTTCTATCTGATGGAGCCAGGGTGGCACGTGTGGACCACGCTGCAGCGGCCCGGGGCCAGGGCCCTCCGGATGGCTGTCCGAGACCTGCTGCGCAGCACCTTCCACTGTGACTTCTCCACCATGGAAGCCTACCTCCCCCAGCAGCACAATGTGTCGAACTTGTTCATGTGGAGCCACAGCCGGGCACTGTGCTCACCCCCCGCCTGCCCTCTGACCCCGCGCACTCACTTCAGTAACCAGACGGCATGCCAGCTCCAGTGTTCCACACGAGGCCTGGGTGGTGCGCAGCGTGCCTGCAACACCTACAGCCATGTGGTGCTGAAGGAGGTGCGCTTCTTTGAGCTGGATTCTCTCTACCCTCTGCTGCAGGACCCTGGGCTGGACCTGCGCATTGTGCACCTGGTGCGGGACCCCCGAGCCGTCATGCGCTCCCGAGAGGAGTCTTCCAAGTCCTTTACCAGTGACAGCGCTATTGTGCTGGAGCAGAGGAACGTGTCCGCAGCAGATGTACAGTACCAGGTCATGCAAGAAATCTGCCACAGCCACATGCGTATCAAGGAGAGGGCGCTCCAAAAGCCCCCGCCCTTTTTAGAGGGCAGATACAAGTTGGTGCGTTATGAGGACCTGGCCCGCAACCCACTGGATGAAATCGGCTCCATCTATGACTTTGTGGGTCTGGAGATGACTTCCACTTTGGAGGAGTGGATATACAAAGTCACACACGGCAAAGGCAAAGGTACCAAAAAAGAGGCTTTCAAAATCACCTCTCGAAACGCTGTGGACGTGTCTCAGGCGTGGCGCACCTCGCTACCCCATAGTAAAGTGAGGCGTGTGCAGGACGTGTGCCGCGGTGCCATGTCGATGCTGGGCTATCGTCCCGTCAACAGCGACAAAGAGCAAAAGAAACTGGACATCGATCTCTTAGTGCCGCGTGAGCCGTACCGGTTCAGCTGGTTACCGACCAAAACTGAGCCGCCAAAGATAAAGTCTTAAGCCTGGTCTCAATGCACAATTTTTTTCCTCCTATAAGATAGGTGGATGTCACACTGCATGACGTGGGGAATTTAAATCATATAGCAACAGACGCACCCGATCAGTCGTGGCTATGACGAAAGTCTGTCAGAGCGAATATAATGCTCCAGCTCCATGTGGTAACGTGTCCGGAATGGCACAGTTTAGCTGAGGGTTGCCACGCGTTGCGTAAAATACAGAATCATTCTGTAATTGGAAAGTAAAACCTTGTTTTTTGAGAAGTCAATGAAATGTGCAAGTCTAAAGGAATGATCTGATAGTCATTCTTTACTTCATACATTCCCCCATAGCCATGTAAGCTGCCAGGTTAGTTTTGTCACAGAATAGCTTTCTCTGATATCTTAATTTATTTTTGAAGTGGCTTCACTGTAGACTTGCAGAAGGTGACTCTAAATCATCAGCACACTTTACATTTACATTGGATCTGTACTGCTGCCAAGGAAGTAGAGCTTGAATTGTTTAAATATGTCCATGTACTGACGGAAAACTGTTGGGAAATCTGTTTTTGTTGTTGGTGGTGGTGGTGTGTGTGCGCGTCTGTGTTTTTTTTATCGAAATAAGTGGGCCATTTTCTAAACCAGTAGTATGGGCTAGGGTTGAGGTGGGGGACACATAACAAATGTAGATTCATGCATATTCAATGATGTTTAAATAGTGGCATCCTAGTACATGAAAAAAGCATGCTGTGAAAAGTTTGTTTAATCTATTTAAGTTAAATATTATCAAATGTTCTCACAACCTTTTTCCAGACAAAGCCAGTAACTCAAGACTATTCCTCAACAAAGACCCTCTCAAGGTTCTTCATATTGTTGTCCATGCTGAAAAACTCAAATGTAAGGAAAATGTAGAGGCTAGACCCAGGTTCCACTTTTCAAACCCAGATTCCAAACTACACCATATACAAACATGAAGCAATGCAGAACCAAAGTGCATTTTCTAGTGAAGGTGTATGAAGTTTAAAAACACAGTGGAGCACATCTTGTATTACCACATGACATCACAAGGTGTTTTCAGTTTGAGAGAAGAACTCATCTTAAATATCCAGGATTTGTGTGTTAAATGTGTGAATGACACAAAACACAACTCCAGGTCTGTTTGTGATGAGGAAACAACATTATAACATAGATTAGAAAAGAGCATAATGTGGGCCCTTTAAACTTAACATTATTATTAAGAATGAATATGAATTAAGCACTATTTGACTAAAACAAAAAATAATTTTAGTCAAAAGAATAAGACTGAAACCAAATGTACAATCTTTTGGCGATGCTGCTCCTGATGAGACGATGTCAACACTTCTGATGAGACGATGTCAACACTACTTCTGATGAGACAATATCAACACTACTTCTGATGAGACAATGTTAACACTGCTTCTGATGAGACTTTCTGAGCCCAAATCTCTCAAAGAATCACTGTGGAGAACTGAACGTCAAACCTGTCCAGCTTACAGTCTTGTAGCTAATGGTGGACGTATGACACATTCACTGGTTTGCTATTTTTTATAGCGAGCATAATTCTTTCTCTCATTCAAAGCAGAATATTTTCGTAAATATTTGTAAGCAAATCTTTCAGGGATAACACATTAAAACTTTTTTTTTTTTTTCCCCAGGGGTACTTTTTTTTTTTTTTTTCTGCAGAGGTACTTATAGCCTGTTTGGCCTACAATGCTCATTGTAACTCACCACTCTCACCAGCCTCACGGGGCAAAGAAATGTATTTATATTTGAAAATAATAAAGTACCTGTTTAAAAGAACTCAAGGATTTTTTTTTTTCCAAAACATAAAAATCTGAAATGGCTATTTTCAAAAGTCCTGAGTACTAACACCCTGAAGAGGGACAGTGGCTGCTCGTCTGCTGCTCGTCTGTCCAGCTCGGTCACAGAGTGGAGGTGATACGCTGATAACTAATGTTAGGGTTCAAGAGAAACAAATGAAACACTACTTTGACTTTAACATTGTGTTTTATTCAGTAGCTACATCAGCAGTACAACCTGTCAGAGTGTTGAAAATAACTTAGTCTATATAACTATAACTACATGTTTTCTCTTAGACGTAGGCCGACCTGTTTTACTGCTATATCATAGCTGAATTTGTCTAAATCATGATCTAAATTATGTAACTCATCTGAAAAAACAAAATACAAAAATTAAGCAAGATAAAATGTAACAGATGGGTATGGCATTCAGTTGTCTGCAAACCAGGGCAGTGGGGACCCCTAGTGGTGGGAGAGCACTTTACATTTACATTCTATCTTGATCAGTAAAGCAACCGTCCTCTTGTTATTGTAAAAATGCATTTCAAAAATTCAAAATTAAGCAACTCCAAAGACGTGATAATTGAACTTGGACTATTTTAAGCTAATTGTGGAGCTAATCCCCAACAGAAGGTATCATGATACGTCGGTATCTGTGGATTTTCAGTTTGGATAGGCTATTTCTTTCAAAAACAGTACATTTTGAGGACTTTTTCCCCCATTCAAATATATAATATTTTATTTTTTATTGCCAATTGCTACAGAAACAGTCCCAATTTCTCATCATTCTGAAACCTATACATATAGGCCCCTGCCCTCCATCTGAAACTATGACATAATCAACATCTAGAACCTGAATGCAACCTATTGATAACAAGTTAATTTCATTTTTTACATAACAAGGGAAAACAAATGTCCATATCTTTCTGATTAGTCCAAAACGGTTATCTTAATGAGGGTTAATTTAGGTTGCTATGTAAAGCTTCATGTAAGTACATGTAAGTAGGCTACATGTTTTTTTTTATTGAAAATGTAACTGAATGAAATCATGAGTGAGGTGAAGGTAAAAGGTGAGCACTGTCCAAATGACCTGACTGGAAGTGCACCAATTCCAATCAGAATAAAGACCACATTTGCACAGTTATTAAAGATATTATGCAAAATCGTTGTTTTTTTGTTAGCTTTCTACCAGGTTATAACGTTGTTCCCCCATCAAAAACATACCTGGTGAGGTTTTAGATGTCATCCATATGGTGAGATGTTACAGCTCAAACCTGCCCAGTCTTAAATACCAACCAAGACCAACTTTTGTTTGCAAATCCATTTTCACTGAGGAAAACAACTGGGGATCTTTTCCATCTTACCCCTGTGTTCTAACCTTAAAGGGCCTATACTGCACCACTTCTGATCTATGTTATAATATTGTGTCCTCATCACAGACGTACATGGAGTTTTGTTTCGTTTCATTCACACATGTTTAACACACAAATTCTGCATATTTAGGCTGAGTTCTTTTCTCAAACCATACTGAAAACACTCTGTGAATTGGTAATACAGGGAATGCTCCACTGTGTTTTTAAACTCCATAGACCTTCACTAGAATTATTTTTGATCATTTCAGCCTTGGATTTGCCTTTACTTTGAAGTTACAGCTGTAGATTCAGCCTCACTGAACCTGTTTCACTCCTCTTTGCACCAGCAGATATTAGAGACTTTCAACTGACAATCTCAACTGTGCAAAAGGTAAACGCACAAGGTGAAACAGAGCATTTTGAGCTTTAGGGATGCATACAGCCTAATAATCCAGGATTACTCAAACATGTGTGAATGAAACAAAATACAACTCCAGGTATGTTTTTGAGGAGGTAACAGCATTAGAACATGGCTTAAAACTCACGCCATGAGTCAGTTCTGCATAATATATAGAACCTTTAAAGAGGGTAACACATAACATATTTAAAGCAAGTAGCATTTAGCATGTTTTATAAGTTATAAGTCACTCCCCCTCAGTTACAGTTGTCATTTGAAGATTTCGCACGATCCATCTGACACATTTGATTAAAACAATTTCAAACTGAAAAGAGTTAGTTTGTTGCAGATATAGTCACTGATCTTAGCCCAGGTTCACGTTCAGGACAGTATCAAATTTAGTAAACACAGAAGAGCCATTTGTCCAGGCTGGGGATTGACACAAAGCATAGATCCAAAGTACATGACAGGTTTTCAAGTTTTAATGATTACTTGTTTGGTGGGATAGTACCTGTGCTAAACACATATCATAGTTTTGCATCAGTTAAGTGGCAGTTTGTGGAAAAAGGTAAAAAGAAAAGTACAAATATAAAGGAATTCGCTAAAACGAAATACCTCTACCTCTGTCATTATGCCATCCAAAACACAGGGACAACTTACACTCAAGGAAGGCATTTTTCTGACAAATTAAAATTAATTTAACAAAATAAAGATGTTGTCATTTATTTTTATTCATCATAACTATTGTGTAATTTTGACCAAAATTTAAAAACCAGGAAAAACTAGGGAAGTTTTATTCGTGAAATCTTAGATATAATTACATTAACTATGTTTTAGTTAAATGAGTCTCACCCGTCATGTGCACTTTAATTAAGCATGTTTAAATTGGCTTTAGAGATTATTATTATTATTATTATTATTACTACATTAAACATTTCAATTGACTGTCTGTTTATTTGTGATTTCTTTGTGATGAATTAATGGTTAATTTGTTATTATTGTTCTAATATAAGTAGATATGAACTACTACTACCACTACTCAGTTGTATTTACTTGAGAAATTTTACTTTAGTACTTTTCTAGCAGCATACCTTTACTTCTACCTGAGTAATATTTTTATTGAAGCAACAGTACTCTTACTTGAGTAACAGTTTTGGTTCCTCTTCCCACTGTGAGTAAGTCCACAAGTGACAAAAGCTTTATGTTGACAGTATGAAATGTTTTGAACGTTTGTGTTTCTTGCACCGCTCCTTCACATATGATTTAGTTTTTTTTCTAATTGTTGTGTCTCTTCTTTGAAAATACCAGATTTTGTGCATTATTTAATGTTTTGTTCTTCCAGTTACATGAACTTCAAATTGTAAATCAGATGTTACGTCCAATTTCTAAAGTTACTCTTACTTGAGTTGTAAGCTCCTTTTCCCAAATACTTTTTTACTCGTACTTGAGTCATTTCTTGAACTACTGCTTTGTACTTCTACTTGAGTAATATTATTTTGAAGAAACGTTTCTCTTACTTGAGCACAATTTTTGGCTACTCTACCCACCTCTGGTCATGCGCAGTTTGACGGGTTTCACTCATTAAACTTTCCCTGACATGCATCTGCATTACACAGACAGGCCACAAAGAAGAGGCTTTATGCATTTAGTAACATCATCAACAAAACTGTATTTATCTCCGAGCATTTGTCAAAAGGCTTTAGGTTACGAAAGGCGCACTACAACAGACACAACTTTGCAGGTAGTCCTTTCACAGTAGCCTAATAACAGCCTAACCCTGTCAGGATGCGTAGCTGTGTATGATGGGGACAACTGTCACACTCTCTGTGATACTGTTAGGACTCTGCAGATAGAGATGGCAGAAGGAACTGGCGCCTTACGCAAATCTACACTGTTTTTTTCTTGAATCTGAAGTTCTTGATCATTTGGGAATGTTTGATATTTTGAAAAGATTCCGGAAGTTCTCGTGTGGAGCTTCTCGGGGACGCTGATGGTAAGGAGCAGCAGCTGCGGCAGTCGCACGGAGCAAGCGGGACACAGCGGCACTGAGGCTCGGCGCAGATGGAATGAAACATGGGCCCTGCGCCATGGCTCGATCCGGCAGCACAGGCGCGGACGGCGAGAAGTCCCGCGCCTCCGCGCACCGCAGCGACCTCCAGGAACTGTCGCTGGAGGAGGTGCTGAAATCCTACGAGCAACCCATCAACGAGGAGCAAGCATGGGCCGTGTGCTTCCAGTGCTGCAGCGGGATACGGCCGCCCCACCCGCTCGGCCCGGTCATTCAACTGTCCTCCATCCTGCTGCACCGGGACGGCACCGTGACGCTTCAACAGGAGCATCTCTGCGGTAGGCTACGCAGATTTAACCAAAAACTTTAGCACCAAATCATCTAGTTCACTGTGTGAGATGACCAATACAATAACTCTAAAATATAAGTAAAAAAAAAAAAAAGCAAAACAAAAACCAAAACCAAAAACACAAAACACAAAACACATACACAACAGTAGTTTCTGGTGCAGACGGAGCACTCGGTGGAAAGAGACCCAGACCCCAACAAGGTTTGCTTTGGTCTGTACAAATGTATTGGCTCCAATGTTTAACCTACAGTAAAAAGAGCATTTAAAATGGAAAAGAAACCCTATGGGTGAGCTTGTCGAGAAAGTTTCCCTCCTGTTTACTGAATGCTCATTAATAGGCCCACATCTCCACGTAGTGTTAGAAGTAGTCCACAGGTAGGCTAGACTAGCCTATAAGTAGTAACAGCAATATCTATATATCTATGATATCTAACACAATCTATTCCATGTTTTCACTAAAGATGGGTGTACACCACTCTCTCTCTGGACTTGAGTGAGCCATAGCCTGTGTGCTGACATGTATCATGACAGAAGCCACAGGGGGTGTACGTCTAATAGACTCTAGTCTATTAAACAGATGACGCAAGACAATGTAGAGCTGTCTGTGGTTTGGTCCAGGTCAGGTGACCTTTTTGCTTTGCAATGTCAATCGCCCTTTTTATGAAAGGGCAAACTACAATGGAAAGTCATGGGCAACTTCTCTCTACTCATCAGATTTTCTAAAAAAAATAATGCCCCAAATGACTCCAAATGACACACAATAGATCAAAACACCAGCACAACCGCTGCAAGGCAAGATGACTCACCTGGCCGTCCGGTCCATAGTCCATTTTCCTGAAGTGTTTTGGTTGTAGTCTATGATCAGACCGGCTGTTTTTCTCTCTAAAGTGGCCACACTAGTTAGATGTGGGGAAACCCATACAGACAAATGATTGTGAATTTTCAAGTTGTTGGTTGTTGTACCCGTAGCTAATTTAACTCTGTTTAGTTTAGCATACAAATGACCTAAAAATGCCAAAGCTGCTGTTGCTGTCAGTGTTTAAAACCTCCACTGCAGATACATAAGAATACACTAACATTCAAGTTCCCTGTGAGGAATTGCTGCAAGAGCCTTGTTTTCACTGGTGACACTGGCCCCCATAGCCCTGTCTCATTTTTGTGGCTCTGCTGTCATGTATTTGTGATAAGTCTAACTTCAGAGGTTGCTGTTTTGCCTCTCAGTGGAGAGTAACCTCATAGATGGAGAAAGAAACTATAATTTAAGGATTAACTTGAAGAAACTATTTTGTCGCACAGCACTGACAAAAAATGTGCTTAATTGGCTTGATTGAAAATGAGAAATGTATTGACATTATTATTAATTCATTACTGATACTAGTGAAACAAATGTAACTGTATGGATATTGTATAATTCCAATCTGCAGTAAAAAAAAAACCCCATACCATTATGTTATAGAGGAATGATGCTGAATGTATTAACGTTGTCTAACTATGGGACACCAAAATCTGACTGTTGGACCTTTAATATTATTTAAATGACATTCAAACCACAAAAGCTGATGTGAGCAATTAAAGGCACCATGAACAGGAAGAAATTAGATAATAGAAATAAAAATGGGGTTTTGGAATGACACAGGTGCATCATCTATGCTTGTCCAGATTTGTTATTTTGACTTGTTATGTTTTTCTTTGTGCTCTTTTGCCTCTCAGTGGTGCTTGAGAGTAACCTCCTGTCCTGGATATGGGGCTGCTGTATTCTGTGGTAGCAGGCTCAGTTACAGCCTTTGTGTGAACCAGTCGGACAAGTCTGTGTTGCTACTTAGCTCCTAGTCCATTGAGAAGGAATAGTAGTGTGTTGTTGTGAGCAGGGCTGTCCGGCTGACCTCTCTTTAGTGCCTGTGCTGATGGTGGAGGAGTGCCTCTCTGGGGAGCCCTTATTGACATGTGAGATGTCCTCAGCACTTTAGCCTGGCTGCACCAAAGCACTTTCCCGCTCAAAGACCCCCCTCAGAGCCCAAAGCAATGCCCCTGCTGAAAACATGCACTGTCTGAAAGACCCATATGGACCAATCAACTGTGACACAGTTCATCTTAAGATAAGATTTGTCCAAATTGATCATTTATTTAGAAACTAGTAAGTAAAACAAATTAACATATTTTATATGTTATACTTTTTAAGCATGATTCCCCTAAACTGGAACTAAACTAACAAATGACTATACCTCTTCTGCTGTAATCAACTTGACCTGTGCCTCTGCTCTGCTGTGTCTCAAGGCTGGTTTAAAGTCCAACGTCAAATCTAGCGTCGAGGAGCTCCCCGACAATCAGCCAGTCAGAAATCTCTGTGACGCTCCTGAGAGCCAAGTGGAAAGCTTGGGGCTCTTGCTGTGCTGTGTACATGCAAAGTTAGTACGTGTTCCGCCAAACACAAGGGCTGTGATTGCTTGATCCAAAAAGACTATATGAATATATGATTAAAAACAGCTTGGAACAGATACAGTTTGTCAAAGAAAAGTCTGCATATGAGCGTAGACGGTTTATTGTCCTATAAAAAAAGCAAATTAAATTGTTTAGATGCCCTTATTACCTCCACAGCAGCTCGTCTGATTCCTTAGGGTTCCGTGTTGGGACCTTTTTTTGCTTTATGTAAATGATTTGTGTGTGTTATTTGCAGATGACACAACAATAACATGTTCAGAAGACAATCTACAACAACTCATGATCCAAGAAAAAAAAACCTAAATGGACAGGTTAAAAACCAAAATGTATCATTTTTGGAAACAACAACAACGTTAAATTGCAAATATAAGTGAAGTGTTGAGCAAGGCAGTTTTAAGCCCTCAGAAGTTGCTATAGAGGTTATATGAATGTTTTTAATCCTAAATATTAGTAAGTATAAGTTTAAGTATTTAGATTAATTCAAAACTCTACAAATAATTTATAAAGCTAGACATTACCAGAAAATAATCAACTTGTGTTTAATTATACAACTTGTGTTTAATTATACAGAAAGAAACTTTAATTTAAGCAATCAGTTTATCTTGGAAAAAGTATTATTGATAAAAAAAAAAAGATTTATGGAACAGTTTAAATGAGGAGATAAATAGTTACTTAAATATGGTTTCAAAGAACTGTACAAACATAAAATACAATATGTAGGAGAAAAAAAAGGGAAAAAAAAGAATAACAAAATAAGAAACGAAACAAATGTAACCCTATGGATATTGTATAATTCCAATCTGCAGTGCTGTAAGATGTAAAAAGACAAAACAAATGGTCCCAATATTATGTTATAGAAGATTGATGCTGAATGTATCAACATTGTCTAACTAGTGACAGTGGGTTTGTTTACTTGCACCAAAATCTGATTATTATTTGACTTCTGGACCTTCTGAATCTGATGTAAGTAATCAGTGAGACCATGAACAGGAAAAAATTAGATAATAATAATTTAAAAATGAAACTGAAATGAGATCTCAAGTGTACATTTGAAGGTTAAGGTTAAAGTTAAGGTATACTTTATGTCCTCTGCATTTGAACCAAACTTTAATGCCACTGGGGTAACCTGTCAGGAGCAGTGGGCATCACAGAGCCGTGCCCGGGGAACCATCTCCAGATCTTCAGCTAGTCTTGGTCAGGACTACCTTAGCTGGAGGATTTGACCTATTGTGCATGTTTTGGGTTGATGGGGGAAACTGGAGAGCCTGGAGGAAACCCACTCAGACACAGCCAAACATGCAGCCTGTGCGACCCGGGAATACTTTTGACAACCCTTCTACATTCTGACTCCTGACTTTTGTGTTGCTTGCAGTTGATCATGAAGGAGCTAGCAACTCACCGGCAGCTGAGCGTCAGGTAAGCCTGCCCCTCTTCTGCTTATCTCTCACCCAGGCCATGCTCCTAGACTACACCTTTTACTAAACAATAGTTCTATCTGCTCCAGGCACTAAAACATCAACTCAAAAACACATTATAATAGTGTAATTTGTATCTTAATCCACGACACGTGCATGAAAAACATACAGAAATTTATGTTAATGTATAAGACAATTATCGACCAGTAGAAGTTGGAATCTTTTCATATGGCTCACCTCAAATTCTCTTTAACTTAAATTTTTGACTGTCCCCCTGTAGCACTCGTGCAAGGCCCCAGGTTTTGATTCAGAGTTCAGAATGAAAACTTTGTAGTTGTGTAGACTGAGATAGATGTGTTGTGCTCAGCTGGTGCAGACTCTGGGCGTGGCCATCTACAAAGCGCTGGACTGGGGGCTGGACGCCAGCGAGGAGCGGGAGCTGAGTCCTCAGCTAGAGCAGCTCATAGAGGGCATGGCGGGCGGGGAGGCGGACAGCGGAGGGGGCAGTGGCGCTTCGGACGAGGGCTACAGCGGCCCAGAGGAGGAGGAGCTGGAGGAGGAACCCGGGGCCCGGCCTGTCTGCTCCCTCCGCCAGGTGATGGCACTGTGTGCCTGCCGCCTGGCTGAGCCTGGCCTGGCAGCGGAGCACTACCAGGCTGTGTGCAGAGCCCTGTTTGTGGAGACTATGGAGCTGCAGACCTTCCTCCTGAAGATCCGAGATGCCAAAGAGGTCAGACTTAAGGAAGGCATATTTTGCTTGTGTCTGCTATATAGTTACAGTCTGACTGTCTGACATGAAATCAGACTAATCAGTTTTAGGTCAATTAGGATTACCAAACTTATTTATATTTGCTAAATGCCAGAATAATGAGAGAAGGATTTTTTAAGACAATGTTTCATTACTTTCTTCAAAGTCCAATGTTTACATACGTTTATTTAGTATTTGGTACCATTGACTTTAAA
>KN480025.1:0-23989 GCA_000787095.1 Periophthalmodon schlosseri
TAGATAGATAGATAGATAGATATATGTGTGTGTGCGAATTTCACACAATGAGCAGTTGTTTTGATGCACACTGGTCAAATACATAAATGAATGTTTTGAATGCTGTCAAAGTTCATAAAACAAACCGTCCATTCAACAGGATATTATTTTGAGATCGGTGAAATGCAGAGGCAGGTGTCTTGCCCCACACTCACATCTTTTATTATTCATGATACTGGTTAAATATTCATGTGACAAATAAAGAAAGCTTAGGAGAGGCAAGTACCATACCAAACACATATTCAAAGCTTAGAGGTAGTTGCATAGTCATATCGGAATTACCACAACATCTTTATAAGCAGGTGATGTACTGCACACCTGAAAAGTTACACAGTGCACCTTTAAAGGATGAATGTTTTGGTACCAGTTTATAATGACTACACCTTAATTAGCCTTTATAAAGCCCAAAACAAAAACAAACAATGTTTGTTTGTGCAAATGTATAACTAACAAATCATTTATAAGGACTTATTCAGGCTTAGTAACCACTTCATTAAGGGGTATTACACTTCTATGGGCTATTAATTGCAAACACAACATATTTAAAACACCATGTTACCTTTTATTGTTTTGAAAATGCTATATTCTCTAAAAACAACGTATTAACATGTTAAATAGTTTTAATTTTGATTCTCTGAGTCCCCCCTTCCCTTTGCTTCCTGCTCACTCCCATGTCACTCCCCCTTCAGAGCACTATCACAACACAGTCTGCATTTTACTAATGAAACTACTGCACATCGCATCAGGTTTGTCAAGTTGTAGTGTGTTGTTTTGTATCAGACTTTTGTATATTCATGAAAACTTCTGTGTGGGAGCATGGGTGACGTAGGCTTGTGGGTTTTAGCATTAGACAGGCTCATACTCCTAACCGCAAGGAGGTTTCGAGTATGGCCTGGGAGAGATCACTAAATTACTCAAACATGCATGGATGACATCTAAAACCTCTTCAGGTGAGGGAATTTTGATGAGGGAATGGTAGAAAGCTCCAAAAAGTCGATATTGAATAAATGCTTTCTTTAAGGTAAGGAATGTATTTATAAGGAAGTTATTCATTTATTTATTGTCTAGTAAAAATGTGGTTATTAAGTGTTACCGAATTAAATACATTCTCATAATTATTCTACTTTTGGGATTATGTTAATTATTTCATGCTAAATGGCACATTGGATTAACACTCTTACCTCCGTATTTGCACATAACAGCATGATTCAAGTGCACTTCTCACATTAAAGAACAGTATGGACGCCCACCCACCAAGTGTACCAGGAACACATTCTTAAGGGGATTTCAATCAGTTTTAAATATACAGGGTTCAACTGAGCAGGCTCTTTTGCAGCAGTAGACAGACCTTTCTCCTGCAGTTTGACATCATCTTTGACTAACAGTTATTTTTTCCTCCAGTTTCTAATAGGGCATTGTTGTTGTGTCTATGCTATTGTATGTACTGCAGTGATTTATGCACACCACACTTTAGTACAGAGCTATTCTTCTCAGCATGTGCACTAATCAGTCATTAGAGGCATGCACTTGTGTTTCAAACCCAGCTCTTTGATTCGCCCGCTGTAAACAGGCTGAAGGAAATACATTCACACATTCATTTAAAAGGAGGAAGCCTGATTTCACGTTTGACACACATCTATTATTCAATCAGGGAAAGCATGACTCATGTCTATGCAGAGGTCCAGACTGCATTGTGCTGCAACTTTAGAGCTCAACATTTGTAAACAGGTCAACACCAGCACCAGCACTTGGATTATTATTAATGGTCTAATTACACCATAAATTAAGATTTGTCAAATCAATTCCCGGGCATTTAATATGAACTCTTTTTCAGTGTCTATATGGGACCAGTCAGGAAAGTGTTAAAGTCACCCTTTATGGGGGTTAATTATTAACTCTTAAAAAGGTGTTAGCATTAACTATTTTTAGGAGTTAATTTTGAACTTTTTTCAGAGTAACTTCTAACCTTTATAAAGAGTTAAATTAAAAACAAATTAGACACTGTTCATTAAATGATAAACAAAATTTTCTTAAGGACATTTTACCATATTATACATACAATAAAAAATGAGACAACTTGATACATAAATGTACATCTTTAAAAAAAAAAAAAAAAAAGCATATGGGCATGAAATGTACAGTGTCTGAACAATACAACCCACAAAATATATTCTGACCTCTGACCTCTATTACGAATGGCAGCAGGTCACTGGACATTCCAGCGCATACATAAAGTTTAATTTGGTACCACTTTTTATTGGGAGGAGTTCATCTGGAAACCAGTTGTTTCAAAAACAAGATTAATTCAAAATGTTTGCAACCTCATTTTACACATGTTGGAAATTAAGCCTGATGAACTACCAGATGTTGGAAAAATAACAGAACCTACAATCAAAACAATATAGTTTAATGTGTACAGTTATTCATGTAATGTTTATGTGTTATAAACTGTGGTTTGAATTACTGTGTAGAAACCTGCAAGTGCTTTGTTGTTAGAAACACGGAAGACAGCCAAAGTTGCCTGCACATGGCAGGGTACAGTGAAGAACTTCTCAGTCTTGTTCTTTTGCTCTTCAGGGCAAAGCAGGAAAGGCTGTCCTTTTTTTTTTGTTTAGAAATTATAATTTGAGTAGTGAAACTAAGGCGTTTGTGTACCAAGAGTACTTTCCTACCAAATATGAAATATAAAATGAAAACAAGAAAAGCCCTTGACTAAACTGACTAAAAGATCGGCTGCCTGAGCTCATCTTGGCCATCCTCTTTGGTCCTCTCAGAGTTGGTGGAAGAAGATGGCGCTGACCTAGCCTATTAAAATAATATGTTCCCCCCTCCCCTTCCCCTTACCTGGCCTTTGTTTAACCTCACCTGTGGTCTCTGGTCTTCCTCTGTGAGGCCAAAGCTGGCACACTATCAGACGGCAGTAACGTAGATAGAGATGTTTTAGTTCAGGGGTAAATGCTCATATCTATTAACTCACAAACTTACAAAAGAAGAAAATATTATGGTTCCATTATTTTCTTTATTGGTCTGGTAAAACTGATTACATCAATTACTTAGGAGCTGTAACTAACAAAAGAAATGGTCTTCGAATTCAAAACAAATTTATGGGTTATCTTTTTCTTATTTTCTGAGATTGTTGTTGTGATCTTGAACCATCTTAAAATCACCATACATCACATACTGAAAATCAGCTTTCCATTTTGTCCGCTTTGTCAAGATTGGGTGCACTGCTGAACATCAAAAGCCTTGGATTGTGAATTATTGCCACACGCTATAATAAGCATACGAGATGTGCCATAGCCTTAAGGTGGAGGAGGCGAACCTAAGATCTACATGAGAACCTGCTGTGAATGGAAAGCTGCTGTCACTTCTCCCCTTTGCTGTAGTTTATTGTGAGGAGGTTTAAAATATATTTTATTATTTTAGACTTTACACAAAAAGGAGGAGGATAGTTTCATGCAGTGGTGGAAGAACTATTCAGTTTTGTTACTTAAGTAAAAATATTGGAGCATAAAAATACCCAAGTAAAAGTAAAAGTATCACATGAAAAACTCTACTTAAGTAAAAGTATTAAAGTACCAGTATAAAAATTTACTTAAAGAGTAAAAATTAAAAAGTATTTCACCAGATTTTCAGATCTAGTAAAGCTTCAAATGTAGTGATTTTGCTCTCGATTTACCGGTCAGTCTACGTTCCTACCCTCACCTATGGTCATGAGCTTTGGGTAATGACCAAAAGCTTAGACTGCTGCCCTCGCGACCGCCCAGGATAAGCAGAAGAAAATGGATGGATGTAGTGATTTTGATACACATTTGTGCTGAATTTTGTTCAGCAGAAACAACTGAATTGATAGTTGCTGTTTTTGTTTTTTTCTAGCTGTTTCATTTGTATATTTTTGTTTGCTCAAATTATGAATGTGTTAAAACAGTCAGCATTTTCAGCTGATCTCAGACGATAATAAAAAATACTTTTACTTTACAGTCCAGTTCAAAAATGTTGTGGAATAGAAGGTACAGATACCTGCTCTCAAATGTAGTGAAGTAAAAGTAAAAAGTACTCACTTTAAAATGTACTTGTATAGTAAAGTACAGATACTTTACTACTTTTACTTTGTTACCTTCCACCACTGGTTTCATGTGTTTTATTATTAGTGTGTGCAGAAACCCAATCCTGTTCCCAAAATAGGCTATTTGAATAGTCAGTCATACAATGGTTGTCTACTGGGACTAACCTTGCTTCAATTGAGGCAAACAGTACCTCAAACATCCTCTCAAATACTATAAATACTATCTTTGGGTCTAATTTTGAGCAATGACTTGTTTACCACTTAGAAAGATTGGGGCTTTCAATTGTATTTTTTTTTTAATCTGCGACTATAATCAAGGATATTTTGGAAGCAGGATGGCTTAGTCAGTAAATAAATATGGCTGAAGTACTATTTGGCACAGACTGAACAAGTGGTAGAATGAAAATATGTAACTATAAAAGAAATTACACTCTGCAAAATGGTTTCTATTCTAATCGAATGACTTAATGAATTAGCTGGGTTTTTTGGGTTGTTTTTTTTTTTTTTTTGGTCTTATTGTTTATTGTTCTTATTGTTGTGCATTTTTAAATCAATGAACCTCTTGACCTTGAAGATGGCTGGCTGCAGACTAGTATGGTTATTTTATCTACCTTTGTGAAGCTTGGTGGATAAAATGTCCCAGAGTTTATGCAGAACGTGAGGTGTGGCGTTATTGGAAACTGCGGACAGGTGTTTGACAAAAGGCTATGGGGCATCATCAGCGGTCAGCACTTCTCCACTGGGGTCGTGCGCTATTGATGGGAGCAGGATTAATTCCAGGTCACGTATAAGGAAAGCGTGTAGGCTGTACTCAGGTTCAACTGCATAGAAAGTAATTTTCAATAAGACTAGATAAAATGCTGTGTCTCTTTATCTCTTCTATATTATCAAGATTACTGTAATTCACTCATTATTATGGCCAAGATTTAAATACGTTTACTTAAGTTTCAAATCTAAAGTCAACATTGAATTTCACAAGTTCTTGATAAAAATAAGATGACATATAGCTCCCTCTAGTGGACAAATGCTTTTTACGTAACATCCCAGTTTATATGTGTAATTTGCTGACGATGTAGCCAATAAAGAATAAACATTAAACATTCGGTTTGTGAAAAGACTAGATTTATTATTGAAATGTCAGATTTACCTCAGTATAGAAAGTATAAACAGTGTATTTGGCAGATATAATGCATGTTACATTAAATACAATTGTTAAACAGACTGTAGCTAAACCATTAATGTAATAATATGTAACTTCAGATCATTTACAAGCCTTCATGATCACTTCAGTTTAGTTTGTTCTTCATGCACATACACTTCCATTTCATATTCATTTGGTCCAAAATATTTTATCTTCCAGGGACATCACTTGTAAAAATCAGTGCTGATAAGTCAATTGACATTCTCTCCATGTAATTGTATATGAATATACATAGACAACTATATATATATTCATTTCAAGGAAAGTGTGGACGGGTTTTTGTGATAAATTACTATTTTAAAATTATTTAAGTTTTTCCTATTTTCCATCTAATAGTGCAACTACAGCCTTAAAAAACTTTCTACAAAAAATATTATAAACAACCCCAAGCTTATTAAAATTGAAGTCTATTAGCAGCTCTACCAATGCATCCACCTCCTTCTGTATGCTTTAACAATCAAACCTAAAAAAATAACAAATTAACCTCCAAAATAAGTACAAAAACCCCTGATATCCTAAAGATATAAATTTTGTTTAGCTTAAGCAGACAACATTCGAAAACATCGCTCCATCATAGACAAATACTAGTGCAGCCAAGTTCAAATAGTATCATTACCATTACTTAAATAAATCAGTGCATTCAATCAGATCATTTTGTAATGCAATTTTTGCTTATATGGTGTCTTAAATATTAGACTACATTTTAAATGGTCAAAAACACATTGCATACAAAGCTGTCACTTGTGTAAATGTCAGAACTGTAAATCTAGTTATAGAATTAGTTTTTAAAGCTAAACAAACATAAAAAAGTTGTCCATTCAACAAATTCGAATGAAAACTCAATTAAGTCCCAAAATTGTTGTATTCATCAACTACAATGTTTTCAAACTGGCATGTATACATAGCAGAATGCAGTTGAATGTACCAAGCAGACCCCACATTTGGTTTGGAAAGTTTCAGCAGAGAATAAGTTTAATTTAAAACATATTCCCCTGGAGCAGTTCATCTTTTTTTTTTAAAAAAAAAAGAAGAAGAAATGCGATTACTTGTATCTCTTTTACAGTGTTTAGAACCATACATATAAAGTGCATGGTAAAGTTCTTTAAAATGTTATGCTCATGAAATATGTCAACTAAAGCCCTTTGCATCTTACCTCCAATTAACAGAAGAAATAAAAACACCAAAATTGGAAAAACATTCATCCCTCTCACACTCCACAGTCGTTGACCTTGTCTTGAAGTTTGCGTGAGAGAATGAGGACAGTGGACAAGCACGCGACAGACATGTGGAAAGCCAGCTGCCACATGTTCCTCAGGCCTAGCAGATACAAGTTGCATAAGACGATCACACTGAGCAGAGTGAAAGATTTCAGTTTCTTCAGAGAGGAATGGAACACGTACAGGTGGCACTGCCGACAGAAAGTCAAACAAGGGATTTGAAAAAATAAAACAATATTTAAATTCATAGATAAATTGAATGAAATTTACCTGACAAATGCCGCTGATAAATGCCAGAAGAAACGCTACAACATTCCAGATACTATCGTTATCATCCTGTGTGTAGCAATTATTCATATTAAACAAATTCTTTGTACCATAGCTTTGATCCTGACATCATTCTCACCTGGACTGTATATTCAAAAAGGTGTACTCCACGGATCAAATTTAGAGATGCACATACAATATTGAGAACCAGAGAAAGGACTCCGGGAGCTGTTACTGGTTCAAGTCTTATGTTTTGTCCTATGTAAATCAAAACATCAATTTACACAAACATCTACAACAAATGGGATATCAATGGGTTGTTTTTTTCTCATAAAAGTTCTTACCAGACCCAGAGGCAGGCTCTAAATGCCCATTAGCTATGCCATTGCTTAACTCCACCTCCTCAAAAGTGATAACCTGAGGTGGGTGGATTTTCAGATCGTCTTGGACTTCAGCCAATGTCACTTCCAGAGCAGGACTACCATACTGGTTGTACTGCTGCTTTAGCCTTTGAATAGTACTGTCTGTTTCAATGTGGCCACAATAAAAGGTGTAAACAGAAGGGTATGAATATTACAAGAAGCCATTTGTTTTTACTTACCAAACTCTAAAAATGGATACGGCCTGGCTGCCAGAGAAACAACGGCACTGCTGAAACCTGCCGTGAACTCCCAGCGCAAGTCTTCCAGAAAGCAGAAGGCCTTAGCTGCAGGGAGGCTGCAGTGACACACGGTCATGTAGGATACACCCTCAGAGGAGGTGAAGCTGAAAGGAACAACAAAGTTTAGAAAACAAATGGCCAGACACAGTATGACAACAATGCTCCTGACACTAATAGTCATGAACTGCAGCAAGGCTCATATGTCAAATTGTTTTTACAACTATATAATATTTTAACATTTAACATCAAGCTCTAAAGCAGCCAGGCACTTGCTTAGTAACAGGTCATTTGTTGGCATTATCAAAATGTGCCAATACTAGACCGGTTAAGATTTGAGCCACTATTGAATGAGACTCACTAAATGTGGAGCTGCTGGCCCTTGACTGTGCCTCTGTCGGGAAAGCGGCCCAGGGCCTTGCTGATGGTGCGGAGCTGGTGTTTGCGCTCCTGCAGCTCTGGGTTGTGTTCAAAGTCAGTAGAGGCCGACAGAGGGAGTCCATCCCTCACTCGAACCACAAAAGCAAACAGGATCATGGACATTATCCAAAAGCTCCATGAAGAGCACAGTGCCTGCAGAAGTGAAAGAAGAGATACACATCTATGGCCAACTATGTTGTTTGATATTGACATAACATGTGTTTGTAAACAGCAGTATTATCAACACAAGAGTTGTTGGTTTAGGTCCAAACAGAGGTTGGTGTGGTGATGGGACTTCAATTGAAGAAAGCTTGCAAAATAATAGGCAAGAGGAGGATGCTGTAATATTGTTACTGACTGTATTCTGTCTGCAGAGCTTTGACTTACATGTGTAATGCATCATCTGTGAGTTAAAAACAGCATTAAAAACACAGTCTCTTACCTCGGTAGCATTGTTCTAGCGTTTATTCGGCACCTATTAAGTTAGCTTCTTCGTAGCACCCCCATGCCGTAGTAACATGGTTATGATACCCAAGTTAATTGTTCGCCATTTTGATTTTTGAGCATATGCATCAGCAATGTAACTTACTAGTAAAATCACATTTCAGTTACAGCCTTAACACAAGGTAAAGATTATCAAAAGCACAAGACTTCCTGGTGCTGGTGCTGCTACTGCTACAAACCACAACAAATCCTCTACCGGTGGCCGGAAGGGACAAAATTGTACATTCAGGTTAGGTTCGTAGTAGCACCGCGTAATTCTTTCCTTTTTTACTAATAGCTGCCACCTTTTGATCACCACCAACTGGCTAGTTTTGTTGCTAGCTAGTTTATAGAGGTGAGTCGTTCCATTTAATATTAATAAACAAAGGCTAATTGTTTGTTGTATGTAGGTCGGAAGCTCGTACTCTCAACTTTAGCTACGTAGCCATTAGCATAGCAGCTTAGCTGCACAACCATTTTGGAACATGGATGTTTTGGAAGCATAGCGATTTGTTTCGTGTGTTGCAGATTTAGAAAGGAAGGTCGATCAACACATGTTTCTTTCTTTCAATCTGCTATTGTGTAAAATTAGCGTTCATACAATTGCATATTTGACCTTTCTTAATTGGTCTGGCAAATGGCATGTTTATTATTCGTTGTGTAATCATACAACTACTGTGCATTGGTTGACGGACCAATTCAATATCTATTAAATGCATAATTCACAATGATGCATGGTTAAATGTTGTAATTGTGTAATAGCCCTCTCTCGCCCTGTCCATCCTTATTCCCTCCCCTTTACATTTGTCCATCCACACACACCTCCAGCAGCACTGTAGTTTATTGTCCTAGGATTTTGTGACAGACAGGAGGACAGCGTGCTCCTTCTCTGTAATTCTTATCTGTGTTGCTTATTTCCTCGTTTTTAGGTCTCCCGGAGTCACAATGGGGGTAAAAGACGGACCCCAGTGTTACTTTGACGTAGAGCTCAACCGGGAGCCAGGTAATTTACCTATGAAAATGTACTGCTACTTTAACGGCATGACTTGACAGCTCAATATGTTGTAATAATAACGGTAATGTAGTTAATAACAACTGCATATGACTGACTCTTTTCACTTGTTAAACAGTTTAGGTTAAGTTCCTCAGTCAATGCTTTTTACTTTTCCTTTTTATTCCACTTATTTGTTCAGCAATGTGTTTCTAGAAAACTAATATTTAATATGAATATCTGCTTTATTTTTCACAGTTGGCCGTATTGTGTTCCAACTTTTTTCTGATGTATGCCCCAAGACAAGCAAAAACTTTCTCTGCTTGTGCACTGGTAAGTAATGTTTGAGTTTTGCATATTATAATTAAATCTCCTTCAGTGTTGTGCTTAAGGGAATGTGAAAGTGCAGGCCACCAATTAACACTTGTGTTCATATATATCCTGACACCAAGAAACTAGCTACAAATGGATAGAGTGACTGGGTCTGGTTGGACACAGGGGTCCCTTCTGATATTTGATGTCCCTGAGTGGTACAGCATGTTCTGCATGTTACTTAACTTGGCTGTAATTCTACAAATAAACTCTAGATCAATCATTTTTCACCCCATCCTCGTGGCAGACGAGGTCAAGCATAGTCATAGTTTGTCTGGGTGCATATTTTTCATTGAAGTGTCACTGGCAACAAATTGAAGCCATTTGTAAGTGGGCTCTTATTTTCTTAGCTGTTTTTGAAGTGGTGTGGTGTATCCTTTACACAGCACTAGTGAAAGGGAACCATGGAAATGGGTAACCTAAGATGCCCATCTGAACAGTGAGCTTACTGTTCACACATTTATTAAAATCTCTGATCTCTTTTTTATCTTTTACCCTCAAGTAAAGTAACTTTTACATCAATGTATTATTTGTTTTAAAAACATTATTTGAATAACTGATCACAATGTGTTTTGTTAAGTGCTGGTTTCAAAGTTTGTTCTTTTCAGGTGAAAAAGGGACGGGCAGAACTACAGGAAAAAAGCTTTGCTATAAAGGGTCAACATTTCATAGAGTTGTTAAGAACTTTATGATCCAGGGCGGCGACTTCACCGATGGTATTGCCAGATAATATTTAATCTCCCACTCATTTGGATAATAAAATAACAGACCTATCTGTTTTGACAGGCACCGGCAGGGGAGGGGAGTCAATATATGGTGGCTACTTTGAAGGTAATACTAAAATACTTACCTAAGAGGCAGTTAGGAGATGTCATAATTTGTGCATGAATGCTGCATGTGTTTATACTTTATTCTTCTTTGACTCTTATGACCTTCACTGTCCATTGTAAAGAGTATTTTATCCAGTAGTGGCCTTTATCAAATCAGTATGGAGAGTAGGCATTCTCTTTATTGAAAACTACAATCTTCCTGCCTAAAATGTTCAACATATTCTTTTATTTATAGAGTGGTCTTTTGCAAAATGAAAAGGTAAGAGATGTACACAGCTCTGTAACACCATGCCAACATTGACCCACCACTTTTCTTAGTCTAAAAGTGCAATATTATTGCACATGTGCACAAGAGAATTTGTACAGATTTTCCATCCTACCCCAGAAGCCTTTCACAGCTCAAATGACTCTTTATGTTACATGTGTTGTATTTATAGCAGCCACATTCTTGTATTGCTGCCAAATGATGCAGCAATACATAGCAGTAGGTTTTTTACTTGAAGGAGCCCAAACACTAGTTATTTAGGCTACATAAGCAGGCACAAAATTTTGTCACAACATTATATTGAAATCCCATTGCCACGGCATTTTTATCCCACTGCAGAGAAAAACTCTAAAAGGTGAGGCAATGAGTTTTGAGACTTAAAAATGTTCACCCTGTTTTTGCTGCTGAACATTTCTACCATCATTGTGAAGGACACACGCTAAGACTGTGACTCTTGTTTTTCTGCCTGCTGCAGATGAGAACTTCATTCTGAAACATGACAGGGCCTACCTGCTCTCCATGGCCAACCGTGGAAAAGACACCAACGGCTCTCAGTTCTTTATGTGAGTTTGAACAGAATTAACATCATATAATTTTTAATATCTGCTCTTCCCATATCCTGTTTTGTTCTGTTTATTTCTCTAAAGCTGTAGAGTAGACATGTCATTAAGTGTTGATACTCTGTCACCGTGTGCAGTTATTTTAAGCAACATGGAATCGTACCTTTTTTACCTACAAATGTTACATTTTTTCTCTTGCCATTTTTGTGCAAAATTTACAGAATCTCTAGCATCCTGCTCCTCTAAGGTAATGTGTCTCCAAGGCTGTGCTTCTCTCTCCTGACTGTTTTATTTTAGTCATTTATATTGCAGAGTATGTCGTTAATGATATCTTAAAAATTCGCCAATGGAAATACTTGCTCACCTTACTATATTTTTACCTGCTAGAAAGAATGTTATGATTTACTTATTGATTTCAATTTATACAGAATTATAGCATCCATGAGGGTAGGTAATTTGTGCCGATTACACAAATGGTTATAGATACATTTTTGTACAGACTTCTCTCTTTTATCCTGTTTCATGTTCTCTCCACTGCTGTTGGCTGCCTTATCAACAAACAGCACAACCAACACAGCACCTCACCTTGATGGGTATGTTAACCCTTATTAATATATTTTTCATTCAATTCCTCATTATATTGACTATACAGAATATGTTGGCACAGAGTCCATGTGGTTTTTGGATCAGTCATCTCTGGATTTGAAGTGATAAAAAAGATTGAAGGTTTAAAGACAGACTCAGCGAGCAGGCCCTATGCTGACGTCAGAGTGGTGGACTGTGGACAGCTAATCACCAAGTCTGCTAATGATGGTTGGTGTCAATTCATGCTTGCTTTTATAGCACGGGGGTAGTTGTGTTTTTAAAAGCAAAACTGGGATATGCCCCAAGTTTCTTAACATGCTTTGTTCTTTCATCTTTTCATCAGTACTTGAGGATATAAGGAAGCAAAAATCCAGGTCTGTTGAATCACATTCTCAGGGCTCTCCATGCGCTTTGTCAGTGGAATCTGAAAATGAACATGACGTTAAGCCAAAAAATCAACACAAGATTAAGAAAACTCCCCAAAGAAGACAGCCCAAAAAAAGACGCAAAATTGCAAAGCAGAACATTGCAGAGGAGCAGTCAATACAAAGGTGACTCCTGTAAAGCCAATGACTATTCAAGCTGTTTACTTATACTAGACAAGTTTTCATATGTATCTGGCTATTCTCTTACAGCACAGAGCAAGGAGAGATTGAAGCAGAAGATGAAAAAGAGTGTGTTAAAAGAGAGAAACTTGTAGTGCGGCCAGAAGAGATCCCCCCGGTCCCTGAGAACCGCTTTCTTCTTCGACGAGACAAGCCCCCTAAAAAAATTAAAACTGAGATGTGAGTTTAATCATCATGGTTTAAAATCAGTGTCACATTTCTTTGGAAAACATTTGCTAATGTGTAATTTGTTTGGGTTATTCAGACCTGTAAAGGATGAAACAGAAGTTTCGTCTGAACAGAAGCCGTCAGTGTCTAAATCAGGAAGAAAAATCAAAGGCAGAGGAACAATGGTACATCCAACTTTAGATGTGTCAAATTATGACAACAACAGAAAGATTCACTTATATCTTGATAAGTTATTAAAAGTAATCAAACTTTTTATTTTTTGTTATACAGCGATACCACACACCTACAAGATCAAAATCCCGCTCTGTGTCTGTAGAGGAGCGGGGCAGCAGTGAAACCCCTCCACATTGGAAAGCAGAGATGAAGAGAACCCAAGTTTATCAGCCTCCTAGCACTGAGCGATGGAGTAAAGGAGACAAGTATGATCGAATATTGTTAGTTTAACATGTTTAAATGTATAAATAATCTATTGTGTTTTTCAACAGACTTAATCAACATACTACCAGCAGATGGGATGACAAAACCAACTCTGCACGATCTCAGTCGCCAAAGCGCTCTCCTGCTCACAGTTATGAACATTTTCGCCCAAAACCCCCACAAAAGGAGAAAAAGAAGAGAAAACGCAAGAGGAAAAACAGAAAACGAAAGGCAAAGAAGATTAAGAGCACAAAGAAACCAACACAAGATCTTTCAGATGGCGAGAGGCCTCCATCTTCAGAGAGGAAGTCCAAAAGAAAGCATTCCCCATCTCGTTCCCGGTCCAAATCTTCCTCATGTCGGCACCATTCCTCAAAGAAAAGGAGCCGCCGTTCTTCATGTTCCCTGAGAGATTCACGCTCGTATTCCAGATCGTATGAGTCCAGTCGCTCCAGGTCTAGAGGAAGATCATACTCGAGGTCCAGAAGTCTGTCCAGATCCCGGTCCAGGTCTAGGTCCAGGTCTAGATCTAGATCTACATCCCGCTCTTACTCTCGAACCAGGTCCAGATCTCAGTCCAGATATAGTTCCAGGTCTTTGTCCACATCCAGAGATAGAAGTTACTCATGGTCTCCAAGAAGAAGAAAATCAAGTAAAACTAAATCGTCAAAGTCTAAGAAGAGATCTGAAAGCAAGGGAAGATCTGGTCCAAGACTGCCCCCAGTCCCGGGACCTGAGTGTGCCCCGGTGATCCCCCTCAGCGAAAGCCCTCCACCTTCACGCTGGAAACCTGGACAGAAGCCGTGGAAGCCCTCCTACGTCCACATCGAAGAAATAAAGGCCAAAGTATCTCGCAAGACGCTTTCATCGTCTGGGCAAACAACTGATGGTGCAGAAAAGGCTCATAGCTCTACTGCATCAATTGGCCAGTCCGGAAATACTGGAGATAGCAAGAAAGGTCGCCAAGACTCTCGTAGTTCATCCAGAAGCAGCAGCTCCAGTCATTCGCGCAGCAGGAGTCGTAGTAGGTCTAGGTCAAGGTCCCCAAATGTAAATAATAGCAGGTCATCCTCTGAAGAGCGTTCAGGCTCAGAAAACTCGCCCCAAAATCCCACATTGGACAAAGATTGGAAAAACTATTACAGTTCATTGAGAAGGGTACAGAAGTACATATCCATTGCCAACACATATTCCGGATCTAAGAGCAGGAGTGAGAACAGCGATATAACAACCGAGCCTATAGACAATATAAACAACAGTAATCTAATGGATCAAATGTCTCTTGGGAATTGTATTAACAGGTCTGAATGGGACAGTGACAGTGACAAAGTAACCGTAAATACTGCCCTTTCAATGATCCAAGCAGTTGAACCAAATCAGGTAGTAGACCAACAGTTATCAACTATGACCGGATGGAACTCTGAAAGTGACAATGAAAATGTAAATATCCGGTTGTCAGCACCATCTGAGAAAGAAGAAGGTGAGGCTAGTTCAGAGTCCGAGGATGAAGTGCTCAAAAGGACGTCGGAAGCAGTGAATGCTCTGGAGCGCAAAGTGGCCGCTATGGCATCCCCAGATTCAGACGCAGCTCCAGAGAGGCACAAGAGCAAAAAAAAATCCAAACGTAAACATAAACACAAACGCAGAAGTGAAAATAAAAGCAGTAAAGATAAAGCAAAGAGGTCGAAAAGAAAACATTCAAAGAATGTTAAAGGGACTTTCCACTGGCAGCCGCCATTAGAGTTTGGAGAGGAAGAGGAGGATGATGATGCTAAAAAAGAGAGAAGCAGCCCAAGGAGAGCCAAAGATGGACCTGAATGTTCCCCCAATGTGAACAGAGGAAATGACATGTTCAGAAAGAGCCCCAGTAAAGAAAAAAAAAAGGAAAAATCTCCACAAATTAATGCCATCAAATTACCTAGTGTCAATGAGAAGACAGTGGCTGACATGGAGATTTGTACTCCAGAGCACAGCACAGAAACAATATTAGACCTTGTGCCTTCAGAAAATGGCTCTGCGTCTAAGATTAAATCAAAGTCCTCGGGCGTTGTGAGCAAAGAAAGCGTCTTACCTCAGCTTGGGAACAAAGAGCACAATAGTACAGCCCCAGCAATTGCAGAGGGAAAGCAAACTGAAACCGTGAAACCACTTGGTACTGGAATTGCCTTGAAATGGAAACCTTTAAAAGGAATGTCCACTCCCCAAAATGTGAGTGTAGCACCTGTGACTGTAAAAACTGTCCAAAACCAAAAGAACCAGGCTTCCAGTAAACAGCATGGAGTCCGAATGGAAATCAAAAGTCAAAACCGTGTCAAACCTGGATCGCTTTTTGATGAAGTGCGTAAAACTGCGCGACTTAACCAGAGACCCAGAAACCAGGAGAGCTCAAGTGAGGAAAAGTCTCCGTTGATAATTCAAAACAGCAGCACACGCTCCCCCAAAAAGAGCAGAAAGTCCCGGTCGGCATCCAGTCAACGGTCCAGATCCAGAGGGTGGTCCCACTCCTCCAGCTGGTCCCGGAGCAGGTCTCGGAGCTCCAGCTACTCCTCCAGGTCTGATCTTGTGCCTGAGGATCTGTTCAAGAGGTGTGGACTTTTCTTTTAACATATCTTTTGTATCTTGTGTATGTTTCAGAAGCCACAGTAGAAGTCGACGGAGAAGAGGAAGATCACGCTCGCGCAGCAGCACATACCGTAGTTACAGAAGGTAAACACTAAATATTTATAATTTGGAAAATAACAATAACAGTGGAACATTGCCATAAAGTCAGTAAAAGTGATATCTTATATGGACTAATAACTATAGTTCAAAGTATGGTGCCTGTAAAGATGTATAGCTTTTCATAGTTCATCTGTTTTCATCTTTTTTTCCATTCAGTCGAACATACAGTCGAAGTCACTCCAGAAGTCGCTCTTATAATCACCGGAGGAGATCCAGGTTGGTTCCCAGTATCACTCATGTTTAAATGCTACACAATCCACCGTATGCTCATTATTGTCCTTTTTTATGTACAAAATGCAGGTCTGACTCCTATGACAGTTACTCAAGCCGAAGTCGCAGTGTGAGTCGGAGGCGAAGGCGACACAGAAGTGACAGTTACAGGAGCTCAGAGCGTTCCAGGTAAAAATGGCAGCACTGGCATATACAAATATGCATTTTAAGGGAAAAAAAAATAAAAAAGACAGCCTACTCTTCTCCCTTGAGCCAAAGACACTATTCATTGCACTACTAAATGAAGTTGGCTAATGTCTGTACTTGTTTGGTTGCTTTAAAATGTATTTATGTATATATGAATATGATTTTTCTGCAGGTCGTACCGTTCCTCCAGCCGCAGCTCATCCAGGAGGCGGAGTCATAGTCGCAGCAGCCGCTACAGTTGAACCTCTACATGACCACACAGTCTGGACACTGTATGCAAAGTTATGCTTGTATTTATACCTATACTCTTTAATACTATCCTGGACCACCCTCAGTTTTCCTTTACTTTGTTGATGTACTGTAAGTTACACTTCTTTACAAGCTGAAAGGCAGATTAAAACAGAAAACAGTCTGTAAGAAACCGTTCTGACAAAATAAATGGATAATTATGTAAATATCTGCTTAAAACGGTTCAATTACATTTTTTACCTCTTTAGTTTTATTTTTTGTATTGCCCGTCTGTGGAAAGGAGCTGGATTTTAGGGGAAGGTGCACTTGATGATTTTTTTTTTTTTCATTAAATACTGAGGTACTTTTTACTGTTTGAATGTAACAAAATATCCAACTCCTGTGAATGTTAATCCAATAAATTCGTTTTATCCTGAATTTTCTTTTATCAATCAATATTAAAGAAGTGGGTCAATGGCGCCACCTAGCTGATCATTTGGAATATGAATTTTGAATTGCTTTTGGGAGCAATTAAGGTAATGTCTTAATGATAAATCGGTATATTTGTATATTTTGGTATTGTAGATGAGAGCAATACTGAGGAGTTTAATCTGGTTAGAAGCCAGCTAAGTTTAATGTTTATGCTAAATGTTGATCAGTTTGTGTTAATTCAAAATTTTGATGCTGTTTGACCGAATATTAAGCAATAACATTAATTTTGCGATACATTTTTAATTACATTTAACAAAAGGACAAAAGAGCATAATTTCTGAACTTGACTACTGTAAATATTATTGACTATATGTAAGTACTCAAATTGATGTGAACCCTCTGACCTCCACATCTGTCTGGCCTGTGACGTCAGTGCCGTTGGAGTGCGCATATTGCGCAGTTGCGCACCCGTTATGCGCCATATGGGCAAGCTTTTTGTCCCTCCCTATCTACCTCCACCTCACACCAAAATAATAAAACAGCCAAGTACAGTAAAACGAAACAGTTCTGTATCCAAACTCGTTTCAGTACCGTGTCCCTTTAAAACGTCTGACAAAAAGCCCATATGATCCCCGCGCTCCAATCACCTATTCCTCCCGCAAAAGCAGCCTCTGCATTTTTGTCTGTCTGAATGCTACAGTAGCTCGGAGAGGAAAAGATTGGGATAAAGCACAAACTGGGGGAATGTGACAATCCCACGGACATTTTCATGGCGAAGAGAAAACTGCTACGAAAGGAGTTATTCTGGGACTCCTTTGAGCCTCGAAACGCTGGATCAAAATGGTAGGCTACTGGAGCGCTGCATTTTTGTTTATTTTTGTGTCGCTTCTTGGTCTCTGGTAAAATGTCAGCTTTTGCCAAGCTTTTGCCAGGTCGATCAAAGTGAATAATTTCTCCTGTCTGCCTCTATGTCTGTCATGTGTGTGCCCATGTGTCCTTTGCGGGTGAAGTTTGCAACTTGCCGACATGGCACAAGTTGGAAATTGAAGCTCAAAGAATGCAATGGCTACAATAGCCACATTGATGAAAAGAAGGAGTTAAATTTTATTTTATCAGGGCGATTCTGCAAGAGGCTGCTCGGGTCATGAGTGGTGCATGCAATGGCCACCTTGAACAAGACATCTTAGGACAACTTAAGGCTGTGACATTCACGCACATGTCTGTCAGGATATTTAGACTAGTGGTCGATCCCACGCGTTGTAACTCATCTTATTTAAAGGTTGGTTGAGAAGTTCCTTAAAAGTAAACGCGGGGCTTTTACCTGTGTTACGCTTCTGTGTAGTGGTGTCATAACGGCAGCCAGACAGTGGCCCGTGCGCTCTGTCTTCAGGGTCATTTTAGGATGCTTCATTAGGAAAGCAGCGTGGAGGCTGACGCAGTGCTGGAGTAATCCCGGCGCACGTTCACATCTGGAGGCGCGGGTTAATATCTGGGTCAGGTCAAGGATCACCCTGGTGCACGCTGGTGACAGGACACACACTTGGGCCCTGTCATGTTTATGAATGTGTGTGAAAAAATAGCCCACGGAACTGTGCAAAAATGAACTTCTACCAAGGCGCAATATCTTGCAATTGTTAAATGCCCAGATATGAACCCACTGCTGTAGTGTAGGGTAATGCTCTTTAATTGATTGAGCCATTATATTCTACCAAGATAAATAATCTACTAGAACAAATACACTAATCTGTAGTAATAACAATGTAATAGACCTATGCCTTTGTGCATTTTGATTGCTTCGAGACACTTAAACTTGCTTGCCCTCTAAAACTTGATTTATTAGCTTCCATGCTCATTTGGAAATAGTCTCTTTCCTGTGTTGTTCAGTTGGGACAGTCAAACTTCATTGTCTCCTCTGTTCTCATGGCACTGTGAGTTTTTACGTAACCCTCTATTCAGGACATTCCTTTGCCCACTCCGCTTCTGTCTTTGCAGCTCCACTGTCTTGCATAGGAACCCTCTTTATCCTCGTGACAGGCGTAGTCATTGCATTGTGGAGCCACGGCAACCGCAAACTCCAGCAGACATCTCAGACTTTACTGTAGGTGCTGCTAATTTATGCCCCGGAGATTAAGAACAGTGGACTAGGCTCTGCAAGATCAAACTCACATTTTATGTAAAACAAAATTAGCTCATGTTAAATTGAGTTTGTATAGTTTTACTGGACACATACTTAGGATTGGGGCAAGCGTTGTCATTACTTTAACTGCACTACACCCCTGTGGCACTTTGCTGTAAAAATAGACTTTTGAACTGGGGCCTAATCGTCCATTTTCTCACACATCACCTGATATGTGGATTTATGTTACTCTGCTTTGTAAGGAGTTTAGTATGGAACCAGTGGGTGTTGTTCTTACTGGATCTTTTAACACAATTTTCATGAGTAAAAAAAATATATATATTCTTCAAATTACTACTACTAAAGTTAAATATTTTCTAAAAAATCAGGATGATGATAATGAGAAATTTGGGTCAAAACATACATCTTATTTGAATCTTAAATCTTACTCTGATTTTCAAAGGCGTCATCTAAGGTCGACATAACTTTCCATTACCAGATTTAAACATATCGATTGTTTCTGTAGCTATAGAAAGCGTGATGTGATGCAGCTCATCTGTCCTACATGACCTTCTCATCAAACCTCACCTGCCTCACCCATAAGTACACCCCCCCTTTCTCTCGTCCTCCTTTTCTCTCTCTCTCTCTCTCTCTCTCTTTCTCACACGCACACACACATACACACACACACACACGCACACACACACACACACAGTCACACAATATGGAAAGATGCAGAGATAAGAGCCTCTTTAGAGTCTTGTGTTGACTCTTTGTGTGAAGCACTGAAAAGGAGAGATCAGTGTTACAGGCGCAGTAATACCTCTGTACTGTGGGTGCACCTGCCCTCAGCGTGTCACTATGTACTTTTATGTGATCAAGGAGATGGCTGCATGTTTTTGACCAAATTGAAAGAAAGATTTTTGGCTATGTGAGATTTGTCTTAAATTTGACTTACATTTATTTCCTACAGACTGATTCTACCCTTAACCAAAGTCATCACTGGACCAATGTTACCCTAACTCTAACCTTGACCTATTTTAACCCATATCTTTAAATCGTAACTTTAAACCATGTTGTTGATCTAATAATAAAATATTTATGTCATGGGGGCTTTGTTTGTTCCCATAAGGAAGACAGGTCCATAAGACTTTTATATGTTTACAGATTTTAGTCAGTACAATGTGATAAATACTGACCCACAAAAACATACTTACCATAAAAATATGTATTTATTGTATTTGATTTTAATATTTTCAATGACAATACAGTTTGATTTCAATGTATGCACCATTCTCAACTCATAAAACCTGCCAATTTTAATGGAGGGCAGGTACATACCCCTCTGTGCTATCCGTATGTTGGTGATTTGTCCGTATATGTGTGTGTGCGTGTGCATGTGTGTGTCAGTGTGTGCGTACGTGTGTGTGTGTGAGGAGATGCCAGCAGCGCCACAGGGCCCTCTCTTGACTAGCCTCCTGACTCAGCGCTCCCTCTCTTTTCTCATTGGCTCACACACTTCCTGGCAGAGCTTCAGTGCGGACGCTCCAACCTCACAGACCTCACATCTCTGCCCTGTCTCCTCGAGGCAGCTCCTCAAATTATCTGGCTCATCTCTTCTCCATTGTTGTCTTCTTTCACTATTGAGCGGACAAAAACACCTATGTAGACTGTTGCAGCTTGGAAGTATCACTTATCAAATTAACAGTAAAGTTATGTGCTCCTTTAAATGTCAATGTCTTGCTTTGTGTCCCACGCACTTCACTCTCGGTGTTTATAGCTAAGCAATAATTCAGCAGATTTTTTCAGCTATAGTCCATATATCCAGCTAGAGACTGGACAGAAGTATGCAGACAATGAAGGTTAAAACTGTTATCCTTGAGGTGGGTGGGCAAACTGGACCACTGCAACCCTGTTATTCCACCATGTTTCTTGTATACTGAATGTTAATATGTGACAACAATATCCAGTTTACACTTCCTCACACATTTTTGTTTGTGCTTCCCAATTTTATGCTCCACTAAATGCGGATCACTTGAATGGCTTATCACATATATACAGAGGCATTTACATATGTAGTTGAATGTACTGGAAATGGTGAAAATATTACAAAAATGCGGTATAGGGCGGGTGAACAGTGCAAAGGTTGAATGAATGAGGCAGCAGTGGGTGCTCTCTTAAGGACGTTGATTGTGTTAATAGGCTGAAGGGAACAAAATAATTATTCGCAACAGTGGAACGAAGAAGCAGAATAACCAGCGGCGTTGTTTAGACTAATTCTCTTCTTACCTCACGTCTCTGCTATGTTTTCACACATGCTGCCAAGCTAAAATTTGATCTCAATGTAGTTTAACTAAAGTTGTGAATTCAAACCTTGTCTGTTTGATTTTAGATGTTCACCTTACTTGATACAACACCATTGTAACAACAACTACAGCTGTACCCGAATGCCTTGGCTGAATCCTGTATTGGTAATATTTGATTTAAAAAGAAAAAGAATTAAAAATCTGATTTTTATGCTCTATCATTATGAGACTTGATTGCAGCCAAATTGTCATTTGTCTGGTCTCTGATGACCAAATCCCGTCTGCATCACATGTGGCGGCACTTTATTGGATTATCTAATCCCATCAGCACATATGACAAGGTGTAACTCTGATCCTAATGCTGTTATCATCTGCTAGACTAAACCCAGGCTGTGCTGTGTCCCACTCACTATAGTGATACAAGATTGATTTTTCGTTTGCATTTTTATATTACAGTGCTGTTATAATGGCTGCTGGGCTTGTTATTAAAAGGGTAAATCGTTACTCCCTGCCGGAAACCAAAACACTCTTTTGCTTTGACCTATTTATTCACTTAAAAACTTGTTTCCCAGACTATAATTCAAAGTCAAAATCCTTTAGTTAAACTGCATATTCTTCCTTTCAGCAAACTATCTGACTATTTGCATTCAGTGATTTGCATTTTAATTGACCTTAGGTCTTATACCAGATGCCCTCCCTAACACCACCCTGTCTCTTCATCCGCACTTGTCATTGGGACAAAGAATCCACCAGTTTGTGACATCTCTTCTCAACAAAAACTCTGAGTTAGTTTCACTCTCATTGGGATAATAATAATCCATATGTGTTCATGTTGTGAGTGCTCGAGTTCGTCTGATGTGCTTCTTGTAAGTCAAGGTCAGAGCTGGGGCTGTGAGCTGATTGGATTTAGCAAGGGAGATAGAGGGAGGAGGCTGCACTACAGACAGGAGAAGTATCCAGCCGACACAAATAAGAGAGAGGCCAGACGAGTTGGCTCAGTGCAATGTACTAGCCCATTTAGTTATGACAAACTGCTACCATCCAGTTTATACCAACATGGATTATACAGTTATCCTCTGTCTTTCTCAGGAGGAGTAGTGAGCCAGCAGAGGGCAGTACATCACTCATTACCCTGATGACTTTTTAATGGGTGTCTGATTGTTCTCAGTGGAGATGACTTGCCCTTGTCCTGATGTGTCTTCTTCCGTATAGTTTCGGACCACGTAAAGGAAGGGCTGCATACGGAAAGGCCATTATTCAAAGATAGACGACAATAGCTCAGTTGGTGTTGTCCACTGATCTGAAGGTTGGCAGTTCAAATCTCGCTCTCGACGTAAACATCATTAGTTGACCTGTCAGATCCACTGGCCCACAGGCGGGCGGAGCAATTCCAGCTCCCACAGTTCAGTACTGTTGTTGTGTCCTTGGGCAAGACACTTAACCCACCTTGCCCCTAGTGTCTGTGTACACTGGTGTATGAATGTGTGTGTGAATGCAGTAACATATATTGCAGTAACAATTAGACCGGTATACTTTTCACAGACGTATGAGGAACAGTCTGATTAGTCAGAACGACGCATACTTCAGACTATTTTAGACCACAAAACTGCAAATTAACTCAGTTTGCTCTAAAATGGCAAAAAGGAACTGTAGACAATGCTGTTAAAACACAATGTACACAGTTTAGGAGTAATAAAGGTTGTGTTAAGTCACACTTTAATACTCAATTATTTGCTAAAATAATTTTCAAATTCATAGACTGTAAATTACACAGTTAATCCTGGTCAAGTCCATGGTTCCAGTGAAGTTTTTGTAGTACAGTTTACCGTTGCCTTTACATAGAAATATGTATATATAAAAACTTAACTAGAACCATGGGCTTGACCAGGATTAACTGTATAATTATGATATGATAACTAAGGATAAGGATTTTGTTGCAACATGCTGTAAAAACACTAATACTACACCATAATAAATAGTACACTGTGTTAACCCCTTCATTTCTTGTTTGTCTTTGAAAGTTGTTCTTGCGTTGTCCCTCTTGTTCATGATGACACATGATGACTCAGATGTAAATTTGTCCTGGGACAGGTGAAGGTGATGGGGCCTGACGCAGTGCTGCCCACTCTCCTTCCTTTGGGTGTCAGACCCTGCAGGGATCAAGTCTGGAGGTGGCAGTGGGACTTTTTATTGTAAATGTCTAAGTGTTTCTATGTTAATTCTATCAATTTACACTTCACTGCTGTTGTTTTTGTATTTTTGGTTTGTTTTATTCTGTTTTTGTGTAATATGAAGTTGTGTAATATGAAGTTTAATCGTAAAAAACAGTACCTCCAGCTGGAGAATTAGCCATATAAGGAGAGAGTCATCGATTTATGCGCAAGATTTACATGAGAACATTAATGGAGCAAAATTGGCAGCGAGAGCCTGTGAGTGCGACTTAATGAGAATGTGGCACCAGCCGAGGTGTTTGTGTGTCGTAAAAGTCAAACATAAAGGTGGTGATGTAAGAGGACATTGAGTTCAGCCGGAGCAGTGGAGGCAGACAGGGAGAGCTGTGCCCCCCCCCCCCCTCCCCCCCCCCCCTCGCTCCCCCCCCGCGCC
>KN480025.1:24018-39884 GCA_000787095.1 Periophthalmodon schlosseri
ACTGTCCCCTCCTCCTGGGACAGCCTCCTGCCTCCTGCCTCTACCCCTTCCACCCCCCACCCAATCCCACACATACACGCACACACATCAGATCTATTGATGTGGCCATGACTCTCCGAGCTGCTTTGACATTGGGCCATGCAAATGCCTCTGCTTGCTCTCACTGGCCAGCAAACAAACAAGACAGTCAAGGCCGAGCGTCTTCTGCTCCGCTCATAAATCTGTTCTGCAACACTGAGGAGATAAACATATGGATCTGTATTTTAGTGGTGCCCTGTAAACTAGATCATAGTAGTGTCCCTGTATAAACAAATTATAAATAACAGCAAATGTAACTTAAGAATAGGTGACAAGTAGAGACATTAAAATCACATATTCTGATTTTATGACAATTCTTATATATCTAATATATAAACTAAAGCCATCTGCTTGTTCTCAAAGTTTATATTTCACTGTAATTGGTTAAATCCTTATGGGGGCTGACCAATAAGAGTAGTGGGTGGGGAAATATGTCTGTGTTTGAGTATAGAGCTGGATTAAACAGAAAAATATTAGCTTACAATATGACGTTATTACCAAAATCTCCTTGGTCTAACTGAGGTTTACAATATGGAATTTTGGTTCCTAGATTCTGCATATAAACAGCACACTGTACTTTTAAGTTCACTTTAACTCGATTTATGTTCAAATTGCAGCAATAAGCCCACAATACATTACAGTGAACATAGTGGCTTCTTAAATTGCACTTTAACAAAAGCCGCTGAACCGAGCTGCCCAGTGACGGAGAAGCTAACTTTTACAATGCAGTAAATCCACACCGAGCGAGCGCTATACTAAAGGTGTGGGAGAGAGAGGACATTTTCCCTCAAGGAACTTTGTGAACCTGGGTCTGGCTGGAATTCAGGAGTCTAGACAGAGCCAAGTGCATACCGCCACAGGGCTAAGGATTCACAAAATGCTCTGTTAAGAATGATACGATTTATGCATATTTCTTTACTCTACTTGTCAGGGTGTGGAAATATATTTAGTAGTTTGAGAACAAAATAAATTGAGGGCTAACTGTTGGGGGCAATAAAAACATTAACATTAAGGTAAGGTGTTGAAATTCATCCTTTGTTTTGGCTTATCTTTCAATGCAGATTGGGGCATGGGATGATATTGAAATTTGGTGTCACGATTATCATGGCCAAAATAATTGCGATTAACAATTATATGATAATTATTGAAGTTGCTGACAGTTTAAAAATACTATGGATATGAATAATTACAATTTAAATATTATGAATAGGTTCCATATTTAAACAGCTGTTATAGAATTGTACTTTGTTGTTGTGATCTAAAAAAAAAAAAAAACCCATCATGAAGTAGCTTTTTTCTGCATATTCTGGTGATGTAATGGGTTTTAATGTGTTTGTTGGCAATAAACAGGATTATATAAAATGGCACGATAAATATTATTGTCCTGTCCCTAGGCAGGACTCAGCAGCAGTGGTGAGCAACCAGAGAAACTTGCAAACTACGCACAGAAACACTCAGGTGGCCTGGAGGTCAAACCCGAAACCTTCTTGTTTTGTGGCGAGAGAGCTAGCTACCCACACACTGTGGTGCAATGCTCTAGTCTTGCCAGGTGTCTCAAGTCTTTTGACTAATGTGATATTTGTCAAAACACATAACATGACAATGCAAATTCAATTTCAAATTTGAATTAGACAAGCTCTTAAGGTTAAAAATGCAGCAATTATCTTTCACATTATCTTTCTTCCCATAAACTGTGGATCAATTTGACATTAAACTTGGGTATAAGATCCCATTACACACAGACGTTATTGAGCTGTCACCTTCCAGTCTGGTCAAATCTGACATTTAATTAAGGTGTCTATCGGGTCTAATTAGTAACTCAATGTAGCTCTCCATTCAGTCTTATTAAGGCAACAGTGTGAGGCGTGGAAAGTGATAGGAGGCTGTTTGAACGACATTTCTGGTTTGAATGTGTCAGTAATGCACCTGCTGCGTGTGAGTCTCGCTTAGGTCAGATATGAATAATGTAAAGACAGACACCTGGCTGAGAAACCCATGGATGTATTCTCTCCATGACATCTGCGGAAGTAATGATAAAGGTGAAGGCAATAATAATATGAGTGGGATGGGTTTACGGTTCACCTGTTGGGTTTTCTGGTCTGGTTTTGTCATTCAGATATGATTATAGATTGACTCTTACTTGAGTCTATTACCTCACTCAGATTCATAATTAATGTAGTATCTCAAATCTACTTTACCCTTTAAAATATACACAATATTGGTGCTCCTAAAAAAAAAAAAAATTTTCTTTTTAAAAGTGTCAGTCACTATTCATTGTAAACCAGGAATACATTTTGGCTATATTGTAGAACTACAGAAGCTAATATTACTTCCTCTTTCTGTCTGTCTCTATAAAACGCTGTAACTCTTATAACTAAAGGATCATAACTTCCAGTCTGCAACTTAAAATCTGATTAGGGCGGCATCATTTTGCCCTTGGCTCGTGTCTGTATCCCGGACTGCCCGCATAGAGATAACTCGATCTTCTCAGTCCAATTTAGCCGCTTCAAACTATGAACAAATCTATAATTGAATTCTTCAGATGGACATATTTTCAAGGTTACCACCTGAAACCACTTCGTATTTGAAAAGACAATTAACGTTCTTTGTCATGTTATTCACACCATAATATCTAATACAAATGCTTATAGGGGCATTGTCCTTAGCTTAATGAATAATGAATAGAATCAGATTGCCCTTTCTATAATAGGAGTCACCGTTCCACAACATGTAATTAAACTTCTTGATAGTAAAGCATCTGTCAATACTGCTGCCTTTAAGCAACAACCAGAATGATAACTTGTTTGAATTGTTTAGAGGGTCTATTTAGTATTTATTGGGCATGGTTAGCTTAATTATTTCTCAGTTTTGCCTCACGCATAAATTGAGCGCTCCCTTGAGACAGCGTTGTGAGTGGGTGAGCAGAGGGAGGCTGCTAATGGACATGAGGTGGCACTGAATACCAATAGTGCTAAAGTATAATGTGTGTGTGTGTTGTTGTTATGTTGTGAAAGTGTGTCCCTTAGCCTCCTGCCCGGATCGAAACCCTGCCCTTCCTGGTCTAAAATAAACCCACCTTGGGAAGTTGAGGAGGCCGTAGAGGTAACAATGCATTTTGATTGTGAATTTAAAAAGGACCAGCTCTTTCAAAAGTGGTATTTTTTTTGGCAGGGGTGGAAAGTATCTACAGATACTCAAGTTAATGTAATTGAGTCAATATTTTTGTGGGGTAATTGTACTTTTGTTTAATTGTGTCTAATTGAGTATAATTCTAGCTGTGTATTTGTAATTTGCTAAATTTAAGATCATAGAAGTTACTGAGTACAGCTCAAGTTGTCAAGTTGTCGTAATGCACAGCTGTTTCACCTGTGTGTCTGCTCTTCCATCCACCTACAAACGCACGTATCAGACCTGTATCACTTGCTCTGCTTGACCACAGCTCAGGGAATATGTGGATTGTGGTTGAAAACAACTTAATTCAGCGATAAACAGTTGCAAGAAAAGTAATGAGTAAATAGTGGCTGACTTTGAATATTATTTTTCATCCATACTTCATACTTTTATACCAAAGTAATGCCATTTCTTTGCTCTTTTGATTTGATTGTATTGTCTTTTTGTGTTGCAGCTCATAGTGGAGAAGACCACAGACTTCCCGTCGGCTGAGTTCTCTCTGGTGGAGGATGTGGCTCTGCACTTCACCTGTTTGATGGACAGGCTGAATGAGCAGCGCCTCTTCCAGCCCCACCTGTGTGACGTCGACATCGTCCTGGTCCGGCAGCACAGTACCTTCCCCGCCCACAAGGGGGTGCTGGCCGCCTACAGTCCGTTCTTCCACTCCCTTTTCGCCCAGAGCAAACAACTGCGCCGTGTGGATTTGTCTCTGGATGCTCTCACGTCGCAGGGCCTTCAGCAGATCCTCAACTTCATCTACACCTCCAAGCTGTCGGTGAGCGGCCGCACTGTCCGAGACGTGCTCAACGCCGCCACCCTCCTGCAGATGAGTGACATTGCAGCTTCCTGTCGAGACCTCATCAGTAGCCACTCGCTCAGAAGCACGAGTTCGGAAATGGCTAATCAGGATGGTTCAAGTAGTGTTGACTCAGTTGCCACAGCGATGACCCCAAGCCAGTTCTACCGCGAGATCAAGCAGGAGTCCGAGTTAGCCAAAGTGTTCACGCGTGAAGGTGTTAGTCCATTTTCAGTGAGAGTGGAGGATGCAGGGAAACCACAGTTAAAGCAGTACTATCAGAAAGAGGAAGGCTCAGGGGGCGGGGCTAAGGGGGGCGGAGACGAAAGTAAAGGGGAGGAGTCCAAAGCATCAGAGGGCCACACCTCTTTTAATAGAGATCAGATTATTGTGGAAGTGAACCTTAACAACCAGACACTCAACGTTTCCAAAGGGTCTAAGGGCAAAATGGCAAGTGCAGAGCCTACAATGTTTGGTCACTGTCATGGAAACAATTTAAACAACGAGGTAGACAATGATGAAGAGGAGCTTAATAGTACAGAGATGGTGGGGCAGAGCAGCGAAGAGGACACAGAGGATGAAGAGGAAGAAGAGGAGGAGAACGCACTTAACATTCCAGGGTTAGAGCAGGCAGCCATTTTGGATCGACCTCGCCGTGACACCAGGAGCTTGGCCACAACTTCCATGAGACAGACCTTAGCCGAAGCCACGCGAGCCAACCAGCGCCAGAGTGGGACCAGGATGTTAGAGGCAGAGGGGGCGGGGCAGAAGGTGAGACTGGAGGAGAAACAACACTTCTCCTGTAAAAAGTGCCCCAGGATCTTCAATAATCGTTGGTACCTGGAGAAGCACATGACCGTCACCCACAACCGCATGCAGATCTGTAACAACTGTGGCAAGCGATTCCTGATGGAGAGTGAGCTGCTGCTGCACCAACAGACTGACTGTGAGAAGAGCATACAGGTGCATATATTATTTATCTATGTAGTTATAATGGTCTACAACACAGTCTTTTGTATTTTCAGCTGCATTAAAGGTCCTATATTACACAAAACTGACTCTTATGAGCTTTAAGTCATGTTAGAATGTTGTTACCTCAAAAACTCAGGAGTTGTGTTTTGTTTCATTCACACATGTTAAATTAAATAATGTTACTACTTAATAATAGTACATTTCTCCCTAAGTGTGTGACATGTGGAAAGGCCTTTAAGAAGCTGTGGTCACTGCATGAGCACAACAAGATCGTCCACGGTTACGCTGAGAAGAAGTTCTCCTGTGAGATCTGTGAGAAGAAGTTCTACACCATGGCCCATGTCCGAAAGCACATGGTTGGTGAGTGGCTACTGCAGTGTACACAGGATTTCATTTGGGTGTGGTTTTCCTCTTTCTACTAATGAGAAGTAACATGAACTTCCACTGATCATGTTGTAATTTCTCTGTCAAAAGTTTCACATGCACTTAAAGATACACTTAGGCTATATACATTTAAACTTTTTTGGTTGCGATTCTAGTGTGGTTGCTGTTATTTAATAAATACTTTTACATAAAATGTTGTCTTAGTGTTTATCATGCTCCAAGACAAAGTCACCCTTCTCTTTCAATATCAAATTTAGTATAAGAGCCCCTGTTTGTGTCCTGTGTTTGTGCAGCTCACACTAAGGACATGCCGTTCACCTGTGAGACGTGTGGGAAGTCGTTCAAGCGCAGCATGTCCCTGAAGGTCCACTCTCTGCAGCACTCGGGGGAGAAACCCTTCAAGTGTGAGGTCAGAGACGCTTATGCACCTCATTATAACACATATTTACATATTCACTGTAAAATACACCACTGCTACTATGTCTGGTATATCTAAATATTTGTCTTTCAGAACTGCAGTGAGCGTTTCCAGTATAAGTACCAGCTGCGCTCCCACATGAGCATCCACATCGGGCACAAACAGTTCATGTGTCAGTGGTGTGGCAAAGACTTCAACATGAAGCAGTACTTTGATGAGCACATGAAGACTCACACTGGTATGGTCCCCTATACAAACAATACAATATGTTACACACATGCACTGGAATGGCCCTCACAAGATTTGGATTTAACACTTCATAGATAATTAATTAGCACAGATGGTTATACATCTGTAGAACATTATTACAGACAGACAGCTTGTATTACTATTTAGTAATAATTGACCTGGTTATTAATCTTTAACCATTATCACTTTGTTGCTATTCTAAAGGGGTATTATCTTTGTAACCTGTTGTTTCTGTCTGTGCAGGGGAGAAGCCGTACATCTGTGAGATCTGTGGGAAGAGCTTCACGAGTCGTCCCAACATGAAGCGTCACCGCCGCACCCACACAGGGGAGAAGCCGTACCCCTGTGAGGTGTGCGGCCAGAGGTTCCGCTTCTCCAACATGCTCAAAGCCCACCGAGAGAAGTGCTTCAGACTCAGCACCCCCCAGGCCCCCGACCGCACGGATCAGCCTACCTCTACCCCCGCCACGGAAGCCTCCACTCAGCTCCAACTAGTGGCCACGTCGGTAACTACGCCTCCCGCCACACCCGCTAACCAGCACCCACTCCACGGCACCCAGATGTCCCTGCCTCTGCTGCACTCCGTGGGGGGCCTGCCTCCGAGTCCTCAGCTGCCCCCACCTCCGCCCCTGTTCTCTGCTGGTAGGATCAACTCGAACAACTAACACTTTTCGTAGCATTGGAACGCACTTTCTTACTTCTCAAGTGACAGCAACACGAAGGCCTCAGAAAAACACACCCCTACCACAAACTGATTTTTTTACTTTGCAAATACAATAGATAACCTCAGATTCACCTGGACTTATACTCACTGCTTTCTCCTCTTGAAATGACTGGTTTGACCTGGGATTTTCCAACAGTCTTGCACAAGTAACTGATTGTAGCAACCTGGAAGTTTAAAGACGATTAGCAGTCAAACCCACTACAATGAGAAGATTTATTTTTGATTGCCCTCTGCCCAGATGTAGCCGGATATGACCCAGCAATAACCAAATGCTGATATTGTTGTCTCTTGGGTGTATTGGTGTATATGGCATTGCCAATAACCAAATCCTGTTAGCTCTTGTTATAGTTAGATGATGTTATATAGCATTTATAATCAGCTCTTGCACCTTACATTTAACTCTTGTGATATTCAGTACTCCTAATTGTCTTCATTTTTATGAGTGTAACTTTATGTTGTGATGGAAGGGATGTGCGAGAGTGCAATGTTGTGTGTTTATGTGGAATTCAAGTCCAGTGTATGAGCTCCTTTAAGTGGAGAGAAGATGGAGGATGTTGTGTCATGTTTTGCTTACATTAAGCAACATGCTACTCCAGAAATGAAGCACTTTTCTGCGTAAAGGCTCCTGTACTGCCACCTACAGTATATTGTAGGGAGGAATTAAGTAATACCTAATATTAACCAGTAGTTTGGAACTCATCACAAGTAATCAATTCAAGTAGTTACATAATCAACAAAGGTAACTAATTTTAGGGATTGACAAAACCTGCTGAAATAACTGTGCACAATTAATAGTTATTCATTATATTCTCTATAATGTGAACTGTACTATATGCCTAAGTCTCTGTTATAACATTTGGCAATGAAGAGTTTGTTCTTTTGTGATACAATAGACTTTAGAAAGTAATTATATTTAGCTGTGATAGTCAGCCGAACATATGCCCTATATGCACTTTCGCTTTCATTATAATGTAGTCTTGGTGTTTAAAGTAACACCTTAAATGACCTTTCTGTTTTTGTTTAAATGTTACCTGACATTTCTGTCCAAAAGCGTTGAAAACACCTGTGAAAGACAGGAGTTGGAGTTGGGGTGCATCATGGTGTAGCATTGCTCTGTAAATACAGTGTGACTATTCCTTATGTTTACATGGAGGCCACAGAATGTGCCCTGTGTATTGGCTGGTACAACCAGATGATGAGAGGCTGTGGTGTAAGATTAGACTGATTTGTGTTTGTAAATTTGTTTAAGCATTAAGCACCTTATCGCTATGTCTGCTCACTTTTGTTAAGGCTTCAACTGCCATTAAACAGGTTGGGCCTCACTATGATATTGTACTTCCCATGTGTTAGACACATTTTATTTTATTTTGCTGTTTTTTTTTACATGTGATGTTGTTTAAACTAGAAATTTAGATTAGGCTGTAGAAACACAGAAGATGAATTGTTGCCCTCTAGTGGTAACAGAGCAAATTGCAGCGTTACTTAAATAAGTTCAAAAGGCACAAAGGAAGGATGGTGGCTTTGCAGCACTAACCCAATAGCCAAAGCTGTACTGTGGTCAAAGAATCTATTTGCCTTATATTTGGTAGAAACTGAATGTTTTATGAACAATGTTGATGTTGAGGATTTTCTATTTACTACTGATTTATGCACTTTGAATTTGGTTGCTCTGTAGCCCATTGTACAAGACTTGTAGGTAAAGTTTCCAAAGGCTTGCACAGATGCATTTGAAATGATCCAAACGACATTTGCACATGAATCTGGTTTATATTTAATCAAAGGTTTAGGTCAGATGAGATTTTGTGGTTGTGGCCTTGTGTTTGTTGTGAACAGAGAGCAGGTGTCACTTTGAGTACTGACATGTGTGAATCAGAAGAAAGCACTAAACATTTTACATATTGTCTTTCAAAAGTCTATTGTCAATGAATCTGAATGAATTACAAAAGCACTTTAACTTTTTAGCTGCTTAGCAGCAAAGCAGTTGCAATTAGAAATTAAGTTACAAAAATGTAAAATGAAATTGGTTTCTAATACAACACTGTAAATGAATTGATGTATGAGCACAGAACCAAAGGAATGCACAGCAGTAAATCAAATACTGCATGTTATGAATTGACAAAGGAACATGAAGTTTAACAAAATAATATCAAGAGAAGTTTGACAATTGTTTAATTTGTTACTTTTTATGACACATTTAAGAGTCCACATTTTGTTAACTTGAGTAAGTATATCTTCCTTGAATCTGGTTTTAAAAAAATGATCTAGATAAGTTATAGCTGTGAGCTCTTTACATTCAAGTTGCTAAAAAACACATATATTAGGTATAGTTATTTTCCACACTTTAATCTGAATAGTGATGAGTTGTTTTGCACTGTGACTGGTCAGGTGGACTTTTCCTCCTGACTGCTGCTGGAGGCTGACAGCTGGTGTGAAATGGTTCAGAGCTGCTACAGAGATATGAACTTGTATTGGTGACCTGGGTTTAAGAGATGCAGCTAATAGGGAAATGCAGACGAGTGGGATGGGATTATTAGAGTTGGGTATAGGCTATGAATAATCAACTTTTAAAGTATTTCTCTTGCATAATCCTGATTTGGTTGCAGATCCTCACCATTGTCCACATACTCCCTCTGCCCATGTCCCAGACTACAGCTGTTAAAGGGTCAGACTCAGAACTTTGTAATGTACCAAACATGTCTTAGTTCCTCTGGTGTACAGCAGAACTATATAAAATACTCCCTTGTAAAGGACTATAGTATCTAGTGGTGCTAATAACATTAGATTGTATTACTGTCTTTACCTGTACGATTGACTAGTGTTTCCTGTCTGTAACACTGCAGAGCATAACAAAACCATTTCAATATTAAACTGATACTATACGCTGACCTGGTTGTGTGCTGTTTTGTTTCCCTCTATAAATGTATTCAAATGATCTATAGATGTTTTAATCTTTACCGAGATACAGAGCTGGAGTGCCACTTTTAGAATAAGTACACAAGATAAGGGCACAAGAAACCAACTATTTATTTAATGCAGTACATACAGTGTGTCCAGCTTAACTCATATTTAAGATGGAAGGAATATAAATATACAAAATAATTCTGTTAATGAGGAAAGTGCCCTTACAATGTACTGTGTGTTAGATTTGTTATCAAAATAGATTAGTTGATTTTCAAATCCACAATCATAAATCAGTATAAACAGTCATACATAACAACAACAATTACTTTAAAATTACATCTTAGTGAGACGCAGCGTGTTGAGTCGGACCCCGAGAACAGTGGCCCCAGTGGCGTATTTGATTTCTCGCAGGACCCCGTTCCACTGTTTGTCTGATTCATTAAACCTAAAAAAAAAAACACAATACAAATTAATTCAGCAGAAGATATTTGACCATTTATCACTGTAAGGCAAGGCAAGTTTATTTGTATAGCACAATTCGTTCACAAAGTAATTCAAAGTGCCATTGTAGTGTAGTGACCTGTAAGCTGTGACTCACCTCCAAATATCGCTCATTTCTCTGGGAACCATCTCGTCACTGTCTTCCAGAGGCATCATGGCAAAACCACCAATTGCAAACAGGGTCCCAGCCAAAGACACCAGGTTTAGTGAACTACGCTCTTGTGGAAAGGGCTCCAAGTCTGACCACCTGCCAAAAGCAATGGATATTTCATTTGAGTGTATCACATTTAGTTTTGTGTACTATTTTGTGTAAGTCTTGTGTATGAGACATACTTGTTTGTAGCGATATCATACACCTCCACAGAGTCGGTCAGTCCATTGTCTGTGACTCCGGCCACCACATAGATCTTGTCATTATGAACAGCAGCACCAAATAATGACCGGCTAACATTCATAGGAGCCAGTTCTTTCCATTCAAACCTTTTGGCATCATATACACACGTCTTCTTCAGACACTTCCTGGAGAGATCAGATTCAGTTCAATTCAGGTCAAGTTTATTTATATAGCACATTTAAAACAACTTCAGCTGACCAAAGTGCTTCACATAAAAGATATATATACAGATAACACAATACATAGGAAAAGAACAATAAAACGCCAAGATATCCTGTCTAGCTAGTTTTAAATGCCAGGCAGAAGATTTATTACAGATATTAAGTTTTATATTAACATGATCAGTAAATGAATCTATGAATACTTACTTGTTGTCTCCTTTTCCTCCAATCACGTACACCATATCGTTGTGTGACACTGCTGCATGCCCATACACCGGGTAAGGTATTGGCTCACATTCGCCCCATTTGAATGACCTGGAAATAAAAGTTAAAGCTAAGAATAATCATGGGTAACACTTTATAATAACGACACTTTTAGTAGCCTTAATAAAGCTGGGACAAAGACTTCAGATTCAACACAACAATATGTGTTATTATTATTATTATTATTATTATTAATCCTAATCCTAACCTCTTCATAAAGTAGTTACTAAGGCTGAATCATTCTTAGTAAACTATTTGTTCATCATGAAGTCCTTCCTCATGCTTTAGTAAGACTAATTAAAGTGTAGTTATTATAGAGTGGTCAGTAATGTTGTCTGAATGTACTCACTGTCTGTCATATATCAGAACAGAGTCTAGCGTTTGCTCCTGGTCCTTGAGCTCCTTTCCTCCCATAACAAAGATGGAGTTCTCCGCTTCGCCAAAACCAAACAGGAAACGCGGAGAGGGCAACGGAGGCATCCCCAGCCAATCAGCAGTCATGGGGTCATACTGAGGTCACAAAATGTAAACATCAGGTCATTATTTATGTGAGTCAGTGTAGTTTGATTGCATCAGCTACGGTTCTTAAAGTTGTGTAGTGTCTAATGCCACACAGTGGAACATTCTTGGCAAAGCAATAATATCTCCATGGAAACAAGCATGATACACAACAGAAATGCTACTTAGCGCTCCTTTAAAAATAGTTTTAGGTGTTTTTTACACTATTATTTTAGAGCTTATTGTTTTAAAGAGCTGTAAGGTGGAATTGTGTGTATTTTTTCACTTTTATTTTTTATTATTATGTATTGTATTATGTCTGACTGATGGCATAAATAATTACTAAAGATTATTTTAATTTAACACATGCCCTTTAAGGACATTTTACCTTGCACATATAAGTGAAGCTGTTATACTCATTCTGACTTGAAGGTGTGTGTTTTTTCTTACCTGAAGGAAATAGGAGCACATTGGATTGTCTTCACTTTGCTCATCGAAGAACAGACCTCCAGCCACAAAGACCTGGTTCTCCTTGGTGACCAGGCTGACGTGGTTTTTGGGGATCTGCGTGGAGAGGGAGGCCAGGTAGCAGTCATTCCCAGATGGGTCGTAGGCCACAGTCCCAGCGTCATTGATCATCAGTATCAAATCCCGCCCAAACATCCCAAATCTCAGGTTGTCATTTAGGATGCCAGGTAGGAGCCCCTCTTCCTCCTCTTCCTCCCCCTCCTCTCCATCTTTACTCTGCTTTTTGCTTTTCTGCACCTCTGGCATCTTTCCAGCTCGTGCATCCCAAACCAGCTGAAGTTTTTGTTTTAACTCTTGATTAGATTTGATCAATTTGTGTGTCTCTACTTTCTCTTTTAGATAATCCTCAGTGACTAGTCGTAAGCGCACACAGTCTATCAAACCAGGCAGCTCCTTCTCCCTGTTCTCAAGGTCCCGTGACACCCAGTTCATCAGCGCCTCAAAAACAACCTCCTCTGTTTCGACATTGAGATTATCACTGGCTAAAATGGCAGCCAATTCACTTGGGAGCAACTGGAAAAATTCTTCATCCCTTGAGATGAGTTGGAAGCGCTCAGAAGCGTAATTTCGTGCAGACACAGCAAGCCTTGGGCAGTCCAGCATCAAACCCAACCTGAATATGGCCAGGCAGTTGCTGAGACTCAAGCGCTTTTGGAGGAAAGACACACAAACTGTAAAAATGGATGGTATCTGGTACATATTTGCTACTGCAAAAATGTCCTGAACGTTTTGCTCTGTGACATTGATTTTAGACGTGTATAAGTATTTCAAAATTAACCCCATGACACCTGGTTCCACATCTTCTAACACTATCTCCTTCTTCTTGCTCTCATCCAGGTCGGACAGGAAAATAGTGCGGAAGTAAGAGCTGCATGCGCACAAGACCAGCCGGTGACAGGGGAACTCCTTATCCTTGATCTTCAGTTTACAATCCACCAATTTCTCACTCTCTAGTAGATCATAGAGGCCATCTTGGAGTAGGGTTTGCTGGTATATCCTTGGTTCATCCATTGGGTTGACTGGTGCTGCCATGGCGAAGCAAATAATAAGTAGTTAGTCCTGTCAATGGCTGGAAAGAGAAGGCAGAAAGCCGCTTGGTAAGTTCGTAGCCCACACCAGCTGATCCTCAAATGGGACAGCCCTCTTCACAGCTGTCCCCAAACTTCAACCCAGCTCCAAATGGTGGCTTATTTATAGTCTACAGGCTGCTAGGGGCTTTATCCCAGAACATGAAACCCAGCACTGAATGCAACATCTGAACTCATCCCCCAAACCAGGAACATCCCCACACAGACAGCTGATACAATGCATCATAGAGGGGGTATGTCTAGTGTTAGTCATGGGGGCAACTCTGAGTCATGGCAACCAAAAGGCCTCGGTCATATGGTTAACTTGCAACTTTACATCAGAACTAACAGTTACATTGTGTTTTTTATTATTTATTTTATTATTTATTTTTTTACTCTCAACTTAAAATTTAATGAAAAAGTCATTTACTTAACTGTTTGCTAGTTTCGAATAAAAAGATTTAATTTAAACGTGTTGAAATTTGTTCTTTCTTTCTTAAATTCACTTAAATTCACTATTAATTAGATTTAATATATTTCATTTACCTTAATATTTCTTGTTATAGGTCTGTCAGTTTGGTGTGATCCATAAGCTTAAGTTATGCCTCTTGTTGTGTCAGTTACTAAATAAGCAAATCATAACATTGATTAAACAATAACAAAATAAATGTATCCAAATACATTTTAATAAATCAACAGTGCCAGTGAATTTAAAATATGGTGTCATTAAAGACCCAAAGTAAATACAGTAGCTTATGCAAAAATGGGAAACTGGTATTTAGTTATTTACACAGCTCAGTTGTTGTTTGTCCACTGATCCGAAGGTTGGTGGTTCAAATCCCGCTCTTGACATAAATATCATTGGTTGAGCAGTGCGATCCCAGCTCCCACAGATGAATGCTGTTGTTGTGTCCTTGGGCAAGACATTGAACCCACCCTGCCCCCAGTGTCTGTGTACACTGGTGTATGAATGTGTGTGTGAATGGGTGAGTGGTTCCTTGATGTAAAGCGCTCTGAGTACCTTGAAGGTGGAAAAGCGCTATATATAAAAATGTGACTACCATTTACTACATGACTGACTCTTGATAAAAAGAAGTAGTGACCAGCATCGTTTTAAATAATCATTAATAATTTTATTTTGCATAAACATGAATGACTTCAATGAAATGCTGTACAAGGACAACTTCTATCTGGTGCTTATTTTTTTACATAAAGGTCAAAATAAAATGTTTAAAATCCCTGGCATTAAATTGTCTGTAATACTGTTGGTAAACATTGCACTACTCTCATTCTGATTTCTCTTTGCCCGATTCGGTGGCAGGCTGGGTGGGGTCTGTGGGAGCGGCCGTGTCAGGCTCAGGCTCAGGGTCTGGGTCATCAATCAGCGCTTGTCTCCTCTCTTTCTCCTTTATCACCTGCACCAGGCAGTAGGTGGCAAACAGCACCGTGACTGTGGTTATGGGGAATCCTGGGGACACAAAAATAATGTTACAGTGTATGGAAAATAACAATGCAAATATTTTTAATGCATTTGGCTACCTTTAAGAAGCAGTCTTTTAGCCACCATCTTAGCAAAGTCCAGACTGTTCAAGGCCAGAATATTATACAACACAATGCACCAAAAATTGAATGCATTAAAGACGGCTCTTAATCTTCTGGATCCTGCTGCTGACATTGCTGTCTGGGAATATAATATAAAAATGTAACAAAGTCCATTTAATAGATTTATCAGCAGTCGTTCACTCACTGACCTCAAAGGATGCAAAAGGCTCCAATGAGAAAAACTTGGCAGCCCACAGCTCAAAGTTGAGGCCAAAACAGTTGAAGAAAGCCCAGATAAGGACGACTTTGCAGGGCCCGAGCCAGAGGATGGTCACTCCAAAAGTGCACACAGTGGCTATCAGCTCCTGCACCACACTGTCATGGCTCCCTCCCAATGGATTATACACATATCTAATGCATAGAAGCAAATGGATCAACTGAGCAACTATGGGCAATAAACATGATTTCTAAACATTCAGCTTACTTGCAAAGCCAGTCGTTGATCCCTCTGTCAAAGTGCCTATCAAAAACAAACAAAATCTTTCTTTTTAAATAAATTACTACAATTTGATTAAACAATGCATGCTTTCACTCACGTTTCTGAGAACACATAGAGCAAAGTAATGCATTTAGGGCGCTTGGGTGGGTCGAGGTAATCCAGTCTAGCCACTGTACTGATGGCTCCAAACATGATAGCTGCTTTTACCCAGTCGTACACCAGGTTCACATAGGCCAGCCCCACTGAAACAATGCAGTGACAGTTTAGTATTGTAGCTACAATATAACAAGGTTTCATTTGTAGAGGTTCAGACCTAGAGCCCAGTCTGAGAGGTGCTTCAGCAGCTTCAGGTCTGTGGGTATGGTCAGGATGTACATGAAGTGAAACAGGATGTCCACTACAATAATGATGCCCAGATTCATGAGCCCATGTAGACTGATGTTCCACATCTCTCTCTCCTTTCTGCTCAAGTTGCACCTGTTCACCTGCAGAGGGCAGCACACACACAAGAAACAGTAAGGAGAGACCCTTTGCCCTTCTTGTCACAGACTATACTCACAAGGCAATGTATGGACTCAAGACTGTGTTGTTATACCTCACAGAATTTTAAGTTTGCCTAATGTTTAACCAATGGAGATGCTAAATGTGGCTCTGTGACACCCACTGATCCTGACAGGTTATCCCAGCAGCATTGAAGATGGGTCAAATGCACAGCACAC